>JAASFN010001095.1:0-10399 GCA_023333795.1 Globisporangium rhizosaccharum | reverse complement strand
TTTGTATTGAGCGATCGTGAGACAACACCTATCGCTTCCTTTCAACGAGTAGAATGTCATATTTAAACAGCATCGACAAATTCCAATTTTCAAGCGAGCACTGAGGTCGGCAAGAGGTGGCCGTATAACTTTGACCAGCACTTTAGTCGTTCTGTATTTGGACGTATTTTGTGGATAATGGTGAGATAATTGGACTTGTGAAATAGTCTCTAATGTACTGTAATATATTCCATTATGTCTAGATATAGAACCAGTCTACAGAGGAGATACCAACTAACGTAATTTCCCGAATAAGCAACCGGTCCTGAATAGTAACCCGCAAAAATCTGATATATCATTCATTGTCGGATTTATATCATGACAAATTATGACTTTGGACATCAAACCGAGAAATAGTTTGCTTTTCTCGAATTGATCGCCTAGAATGTCAACTGAATAAAATAGAATCATTTCATATGAAGGATTTACTACAGTAGTTGATATCGTTGATTATTCCTTCCTAATATTTGGGAAATAATGTACATATATTGAGAGTGTAGTACATTTAGGAAGTTTTGTCGGATTGTTTTGCGATTTTTGCCTTTTGAGATGGCATTAATAGAAGACCGGGTATTATACGGGAATCTACATTAGAAACGTGTTGATGCGCAATCAATCAGACCGCCAAAATCTGGTGGTGCTGATTATGTGCAAAATGGACAAGCCCTTTCACAATGGACTATGAAATTCTAACTCAACAGAACGTTGTTGAAGGTTGTCGAGTATTTCTCCCATTTTATGTGCCGACCTGCGGATGTCCGACCCATTTTGCATCGTAAACCAAAATGACTTGGCATTTGTATACAGATCAATCTTGCTGTGTCTGCGTGAAGAGGGAGGATCTCACTTGTATGGCGAGGCTCTTCATGGAACACTTTGGAATCCGCCGCCTTCCGCGCAAGACCTCGAAGCCTCGCTCTCCACGCTCCACACAACCACAACAGCAACAAGCATGCTCCGTCGTGCGACTGTCCAAGTTGTCAAGCAAGGTGCGTCCTCACTCTTACTACTGCTGCTATCTCTTTCTCTTGCTGTTTTGTTCTTCGTCGAGCTTGTCATGCGAATCAAGTGGCTAACCCACCGACTGCACCTTTGACACGATTTTCTCTTAGCCGCTGCGGTGTCCAAGACCCGCACGTTCGCGTCTGCTGCGTCGTCGGCTGGTGCGAAAGCCGCTGGCAGCAAGAAGCAGCCGAGTGCTGCGCTGCTCGCAGCTGCGGGTGTCGCAGTCGCCGGTGGCTTTGCCATGACCGACCTCGTGAACGCGCGCGAGAAGAAGCCGGACCTCGAGCAGATCAAGAAGGAGATTGTCCAGATCTTTGACGAGAACAACTACATGGGTCCGACGTTCGTGCGTCTTGCGTGGCACTCGTCGGGTTCGTACAGCAAGCACGACGGCGGCTCGGGCGGCTCGACTGGCGGCACGATTCGGTTCTCACCGGAGATCAACCACGGCGGCAACGCGGGTCTCCACCTCGCGGTCAAGGCACTCGAGAAAGTGAAGAAGAACCACCCAGAGATCACGTACGCGGACCTGTACATCCTCGCTGGTGTTGCAATGATTGAAGAGATGGGCGGTCCATCCGTGCCTTTCCGTCTCGGTCGCCCAGACGCAGCGAGCGGCGCCGAGTGCACGCCAGATGGCCGTCTCCCAGACGCCGACAAGGGCTCGAAGCCCAAGACGATCAACCACGTGCGCGACGTGTTCTACCGCATGGGCTTTAACGACCGCGAGATCGTCGCGCTCGTTGGTGCGCACGCCATTGGTCGGTGCTACACGGACCGCAGTGGCTACAGCGGACCGTGGACGAACGCTGAGTGGACGTTCTCGAACGAGTACTTTCGCCAGCTCATTGAGAACAAGTGGACTGTGAAGAAGTGGAACGGTCCGCTCCAGTACGAAGACCCAACCGGTGAGCTCATGATGCTCCCAGCCGACATGGCGATGATCGAAGACCCCGAGTTCAAGAAGTACGTCGAGCTGTACGCCAAGGACGAAGACCTCTGGTTCAACGACTTCTCCAAGGCGTTCGTGAAGCTCACGGAGAACGGCGTCAAGTTCCCAGAGAAGACCGGCTGGCGCAAGTACATCTTCTTTGGCCCGCGCAGCGACTAAGTGCGTCTCGCCAATGGATGGATGTACATTCGTCAGTGTGGGGATCGCATGAGCGCGCTGCGCACGCGCACATTGTCGCAGACGTGATGCAGCAGCACACGTGTCTTCAGCGCACGTCTGCTGCTGCGACTGCATCACTTTGTACTGCGCGTGGGTGCGAGCATCATCATCAACATCTCCTGCTGCTGCCGTTGCCATCATGAGCATTCGACAGCAGACAAGCGGTGACGACGACGACGACCACGCGCTCTACGTAACTTACTCGAATGCCACGATCAAGTGACTCTCCTTCATCTGTCTGTGCATCTCTGTCTCTCATGCGCCTGGCGTCTGTGGTTCGTTCCACTCGGAGCTGCTCGCATGTAAGTTGCAAGTGTAGCCATTGACCATTCGCTCCATCGCTGCACTATGGCTCGTTCTACTGACGCCTCTTAGCCCTTGCGCGAGAGCACCTGCGTGCTCTTTGTACTTACGATCGCAACGACGCTGCTCTGCTCCATGAGCACGTCGTCGAGCGACCGCTCGCGTGCGTTCGAGAGCACATCGGAGAGCAAACTCTCGATCGGCTCGTGGTGCTCAGGCGACACGACGTGCGCAGTCGTCGCGCGGAGGAACTCGGCGTTCACTTGGATCTGCTGCAAGCCAAACTTGCTCAGCTCTGTCGAGCGCACGAGCTCACCGAGCGCTTTCACCGCCATCTTGAGCATCGCTTGCGCAAACCACTCGGTCGTGAGGTCACTCGCAGCGGCTGATGGCGGCGCCTGGAAGATCTGAATGCGCTTTGCAAAGATGCGCTCAATGTCGATGCCAGCGCCGCCGCCTGCGCTCCGAGACTTGAGTCCGCTCGTGCGGCGGCGAAAGTCGCGACTGCCCGTGCGCCCGCCAAAGCCGCTGACAAAGCCGCTCTGGTCGTCACCGAGCGCCAACGCGAGCTCTTTGCCAATGCGGAACGTCGCGTCGATCACAGCGGCGACCATCTCTTGGACACTGCGCGGCTCGTCGTCCATGTCGCTCCACGACGTTGCATCCATGCCTTTCTTGAGCATCGCACAGAGCTCATTGC
The DNA here is from genome assembly GCA_023333795.1 of Globisporangium rhizosaccharum. NCBI lineage: Eukaryota > Oomycota > Peronosporomycetes > Pythiales > Pythiaceae > Globisporangium > Globisporangium rhizosaccharum. The sequence goes on along the minus strand of JAASFN010001095.1, from coordinate 7,181 downwards.
CGTAGTGCCGGGCGACGTGCTGCAGCAGCTCAGCCGACGTCTCGCGCGTCACTTGCACCATGTGCGCAACGTCGAGCTGCTTGCTCGGACGCACGCTGCTGTCGTCACTCGTCATTGCGCTCGTTGATGGACTCTGGACGGACGACGAGGACGATGGATTCGCTGGGAGACACTCAACCAAGAGCTGGATGCACTCGCCAATGCCATCAGTCGCGAGCTCGTGGCAGAGGAACGCGAGGAAGAGCAGGAACGGCGGCGTTGGCTCGAGCCACGGCAGTGGCGTCTCGTCGTCATTGCTCGTGCTACTAGTACTCGCTGCCGCAGCAGTGAACGCGCGCTTGGTGTCCGTGTACGTGAGCACTGACGTGTTGAACCACTTGAGAAAGTGGTAGAACTGTGACTGGAGACGTGAGAGCAAACAGCGTAGCGCGAGTGTGAGCACTGGCTCAAGACACTAGACACTAGACATAGGACACGAGGCGCTGTACCTGCACGAGGTCCGAGAACAAGCGGCTCATCTCTCGGAGAATGCTCGCGCCCGTCTGTGCAAGCGGCTCCATCTGCCGGAGCACTTGCTGCATCATGTCGGTGAACGTCCGCGCTGCTTCTTGCGCAGCCGGTCGCACGCTCATGCCACTCGCATTGCTCGTTGCACTGCTGTTGCTGCTGCTGTTGCTGCTGTGGCTCTGCGTTCGACTGCTCTGGCGCAAGTGGTTCACTTCATAGTGCGCATTCGCCAAGAGCTCGATCGTCTCGGAGCGCAAGCGCCGGAACACGCGCTCGATCTGGAACCGCACGCACGTCTCAACGACGTCGATCGCGCTACCGATCAAGCGACATGGCGGCACGACCGCGTCGAGCTCTTTCACGTGCGACACAAAGTACTTGAGCACGCTCATGAGGACGATGTACTCGTCACTCGATGCGTCACTACGCGCGGCGTGGCGAACAAACGACGCCGTGTCACGGCCATTGCTGCCTGCGTTCTCGATCATATCGATCTCTGCCTCTGAGCCCTAGCACCGTCGTCACACGAGGTCATATAAAGGCATCGAGGACACTGTCAGAGGACACTGTCAACGCCACTACAGCTAGATAGGAAGCCAGCACGACGTACAAACTCGTGGTGTGGGCGACGGAGCTGACTCGCACACACGCGCAAGTAGAGCGCAAAGAGGTCGCGGGCAAACGTGATGAACGCGTCGTCTTGGAGCGCAGACGACGCGCGGAGGACACCGCGCAGCTCTTTCGCCACGAGCTCGGGCAGAAAATTTGCTCGGTAGACGCGAAAGACGTTCTGGAGCTTCGACAGCACGTCTGCGTGCAGACGCTGGAGGAACGCGAGCACCGACTCGTTCTTGTTCGTGCTGCTGCTGGTTGTTGTCTATCGCACGAGCGAGTGAGCGAGTGAGTCAGTGTGTCGAATGAACGGCAAAGAGTGAGACGCACCGTCGTGAACGCTGCGAGCTGCTGCTCAAAGTGCGTCTGGTGCCAGTCGAGGAACTGCTGGCGCATGTCGTCGCTGCAGGCTTCGAGCTGGTTGAGCAGCGACACAGCGTCGCAGATCTGCGCATGACAGACACAAGCAAGCGTGCGTCAGTCAACTCTGTCGTGACTGGCACTGACGTTGTCTCTATGGCGCAGAGACACAGAACCTCGTCAGACGACAGCGCAGGGTTGTGCAGACGCTTGGCGAGCATCGTCTGGAGCTGTTGCACGATCTTCTCGGCCTCGACTTGAATCGTCTGGACGCGTGTGTGCGATCAGTCAGTGCGTTCGTTGGTTGTGAGTGAAGGAGCTGAAGCCTACGAGCGCGTGAGGTGACGAGTCTGCGTACGTACCTTGAACGACGCAATGTGCTCGTAGCGTCCGAGGATGCGGCGTGCGAGCACGTAGTACTTGGTCGCGTTCGCGTACTCCTCTTGCTTTAGCGCACTGCTCAGACAGATAGACAGCCACAGTGATGTTGTTAGCACGAGGACGCTCAAGGCGCGTGCATGGAGCAAACAAGAGCGCAGGATCGTACGTCGTGAGGCGCTGCGGGAGCTCAAAGATGAACTCGAGGCGCTTGAGCAAGCGCCGGACGCCAATGAGCTTCTCGACTTTCGACCGATGTGGCGCGAGTGCGACGTTGATGCTTTCGCTCTTCTCAGTGATCACGTCCATGCTCGCGACGACCTTTCCGACCTCTTCCTCCATGCTCGCGACGTTGTTCTACCCGAGCGATAGGAAGAGTGAGTGAGTGGGGAGCGTGAGCGAGTGTGAGCGAGTGAGGCAGACCCTGTACGTACAGAGTGCATACACAAGCGCACATACGGACCTTCATCTTGCGGATCGTGTCGGTCGCACTGATGAACTTGTTGTAGTTTTCGTACACGAGCATCTGCATGTTCGTGTCGAGCTCCTTGATCTCGCGAATGAGCTGGTCGTCGCGCTGGAGCAGGTCGTTCAGACCACGCGTCTGCAGCATCTCCTGTAGTGTGTATACACAAACACACATCACATGCGTGACGCCATGCATGCGTGAGCGAGCGAGTCATTCAAAAGACAAGCGAGAGAGAGCGATCTACTCGCAAGCGGTACACTTGCATGCTCGATTAGCAAGCACGGTGTGCGCACCTTGACGTATGTCGAGGCGTCAAAGCCTTTTGCGTCGATGTTACGCAGACTCTCCTCCTCACTCTCGCGGTCCTGCATGCCGTAGTAGCTACTGAGCAGCTCCTGCATGCGGGACATGCCATGATCCTCTTGCGTCGTTGTCGCCATCTCTGCTTTGCTCGCTTTTGCTCGATTGAATCACTCTTTGACTTGGTTTCACTATGCTCAAAGACCAAAGGCAGTGTCATGATAGTGATAAATTGAGGGAGCACAGTGCGCACTTGCATTTTGAATTGTAGGAATGTCGTGACTGTTTTCTAGGTACAGATTCTCACAGTTCTGGTTGAAGTCACTCCTTCGCACCCGAAGCGACGCACAACACCAAGAACGACACCAACGACAAAGACACCAGCAGCAGCGAGCCAAGCTCGCAATGGGGAAGCTACCGAACTACGTTGTTGTCGACGGCGGCAAGCAGATGGCCCGTGTGCCACTCGCAGCACTCGATACTGTAATCGCTGGCGCAAAAGCTGCAGTTGAAGAGAAGAAAGCGCTCGCAGCCGAGCTCGAGCGCCTCGACGCCGAGGTGCTCGCATTAGAAACAACGCTGCACAAGCGCCAGGACCAGCTCGAGCGCTGCGCATCGTTTCGCCCAGACTTACACCGTCCGTCGTCGCACATGAAAGACGCTGGTGCGTTCTCTCGCAATCGCTCCAAGACGGCGCTCATGTCGTCGGCGACGATCCGCGACCTGCTCGGCGAACAAGCCGAAGAGCTCAACCAGCTCCTCGTGCGCGAAGAGAGCGTACGTCTATCGCCACAAGTGACGTGCTTTGCCTTGTCCTTGCTGTTGTATCTACACAAAGCGCACTGACTGGAGCAAGCACGCGTGGTGTGTGTCTTGGACTGTGTGTCTGAACCGCCTACACAGCTGCGCGCGCTCATGGACGCAACGCGCGACATCTCGCAAAAGTGCGAGTACCTCGATGTCGTCACGACTGCTTTACGCGCTGCGCATAGTGTGATCCACGCCGAGAAGTACACGTTGGGGATCCTCAACGACAAGAAAGACGCGATTGAGCTGCTGTCGAACCCGCCCGTGGCGATCCCAGGACGCGACTACATGGAGGAAGGCACGATCGCAGTCGACAGCACCACGACATTTGGGCGCGTCGTACTTGTGCGTAGCGTACTCTATACGACCACGCTCTGCACTGTGGCGTCTGTTGTGCTTACACGGCTGACGACACCGGCTCACTGCTTGTGTGGGTTGCTAGACTGGCAAGCCCCTGGAGGTCGACGAAGTCGGCGAGTCCGACATCTTTGACTTGTACGAAGACCAGCTCGACATGCTCGACTTTGAGCCGCAGTCGCTTCTCTGCGTCCCGATCTTCAACGTCCACGGCATCCTCGTCGGCGTCTTCCAAGTGATCACAAAGAAGCGGCTGCTCCACACTGGCAGTGGCGGTGTCCTGCTGCTCTCAGAGACCACTGGTCCGAATAGCGTTTCAGCAACGTCCAACCAAACGACGACCAGTAGCATGCGCCACTTGCCGCGCACGATCTTCACAGCCCAGGAGCGCGAGAGCTTCTACTACATCTGCGTGATCACAGGCATGGCGATCTGGAACATGTCGCTCGCCAAGTCGCACCAGACAGCACAGAGCCGCATCGAGTGTCTCCTCAAGCTCAATCGGAACATCTCGGCCGAGATCAAAGCGGCGTCTGTGCTCGACCAGATCATCTCAGTCTCGTACGAGCTCTTGAACGCTGAGAAGATCGCGCTGTACGTCCGCGATGAAGGCACGAACGAGTTCTACATTGCTAGTGGCGTTGAGACGACTGCGAAAGACGAGTACCACACCGACCACAACGGCATTGCCGGCTTTGTCATGCGCACAGGGCAGCTCGTGCTCACGAACGCCGCGCAGGAGCACCCAGAATTTGACCCGAGCTTTGACGAAAAGAGCTCGTTCGTGACCAAGCAAGTGCTCTGTGCGCCCGTGAAAGACGCCGACTCGAACATCCTCGCAGTCGTGTGCGCGTCGAACAAAGCTGACGGCGGCGACTTCACGTCCGAGGACGCTCTGTACCTCAACTACGCAGCCGAGGCGGCTGGCATCTCACTGCACAAGTCAAACTTGCTACGTGAAGTCGTGACGTCGCAGCGCATCACAGAAGCGCGACTCAAGCTCACGGACTTTGTGAGCAACTCGACGTCCGTTGCCGAGTTTGTGAGCATCATCGTCGACGAAGGGAAGAAGCTCATGAGCTGCGACCGCTTTGGCTTCTTGCTCGTCGATCAGCTCAAGAAAGAGCTCTGGATCACGCAGATCGACGGTCAGAACGTCCGCATGCCAATGAACAAAGGACTCTCGGGACTTGTTGCGACGACCGGTGAGACGGTCTGCACGCGCGATGCGTACACACATGAGCTCTTTGATCCGAGTCTCGATATCAAGACGGGCTACCGCACCACGAGCGTCTTGTGCATGCCTGTGTTTGAAGACCACACGCCCGTGAACCCAAAGATCGTCGCCGTCGCGATGTGCATCAACAAGAAAGAAGGCGCGCGCGTTGTGCCGTTCACCAACACGGACACGACGACCATGTCGCGCTACTGCCGCGAGATCCAGTTTGCACTTGGTCGCCTCTCGCTCGACATCTCGTACTACAAGGTCGTGTCGGACTGCAGCATGAACGACCAGCCGCGGACCGAGTCGCCAACATCATCATCAGGTGCTACTTGTGGCAGTACAACAACGACGACCGAGTTACTCGCGATCAAAGCCGCTGGGTCGGTCATCACAGCCGACACGCCAGACGTGACAGAAGCCGAGATCATCTCGTCCATTGTGCACAAGTACTGCCAACTGAACGAGATTGAAGGCGTCGACACGTTTGCACCAGCTGCTGCTGCTGCCGCCGCAACTGGCTTGACTGGCTCCACTGCTGCCGTTGTCGAAGCGACGTGGATCAAAGCGATGCACCAGAGCGACGAGCTCCTGCTCTTGCGCGAGAACGGCAATGTCATTGGTGTCGGCGACCTTGATCGGTGGGACTTTAGCTGCCTCGACCTCACGAACGCCGACATCTTCATGTCTGTGACCGTGATCTTCCGCGTCTTTGGCTTCCTCGACGCCTTCCGCATCCACAGCGACAAGTTCGCGACGTTCCTTTCGCACGTCTCGAGTCACTACCGCCCGAACCCGTTCCACAACTTCCAACACGCGTTCCAAGTCACGCACGCGACGTACAGCATGCTCCGGCGCGAGTGCAGCGCGTACTTCTCGACGCTCGACGTCTTCACGATGCTCGTCGCGGCGCTCTGTCACGACATTGACCACCCAGGGAACAACAACGACTTTGAAGTCAAGTCACTGAGCCAAATGGCGCTCACGCACAACGACGACGCGGTACTGGAGCGCCACCACTGCCGCGTGACGTTCATTATCTTGAGCCATCAGTCGGCCAACATCCTCGAGAACCTCCCGCGCGAGAGCTTCCTGCGTGTCCGGCGCTTGATCATCCACTGCATCCTCGCCACGGACATGTCGAAGCACTTTGACAAGTGCAAAGCCGTCGAAGGGCTCTCGAAGCGCCACTTGAGCGAGAAGAAGTACGTCCTCATGGCGGTCATCCTCCACGCTGCCGATCTGTCTGGTCAAGCGCTGCCGTACGAACAGGCCGTGCGCTGGGGCATGCGCGTGCTCACGGAGTTCCAGAACCAAGCAAAGAGCGAGGCGGAGATGAAAGTCCCCGTCGACTCGTACATGACCAACTTGCACCAGATGAAGACGCGCATCACGGTCCAGATGAACTTTATCAACTACGTCCTGCGGCCGATCTGGCTCCCGCTCGCGACGCTCTGCAAAGAGCTCCGCGTGTACGCTGACTCGCTCGAGACGAACTTTGAGAGCTACAAGACAGATCTTGATAAGATCTTGGGCGAGACGCAAGAGCGACCGCCTGTGACGTACGTCCGTGGCGAGAGCTCGCGCATGCTCGTCGCGACAAAGTCGATGAATGCAACAAGCGAGTGACATATGAGCACGCTCGGATTCGAGGCCATAAGCTCCTACGAACAGACCTGCGCGCAAGAGACGTTGTCGACATACAGCAGCAGCAACGAGACGACGCGTGACTGTCGATGAAGACGTGCTTCCCTCTATTTGAGCAGCAGTGTCGAGCAAAGACGACGATGTTGGCGAGGAGGCGACAGCGGAGCGAACTTCCCAACGAGCTCGCTTGCCTGTCAGTCCATTGGTTCCTCAGTCCGTCCGTGTTGATGCCAGCAAGCACGCTGCGCCATAGACGGACTGACTGTCGCAGTCAACGACGCGTCTTCCATCTGCCGACACTGGATTGTGCGTGTATGGGCATCTACACTTCGTGGTTGCGGCGCGTCGTGCCGTTCGTGCCGTACTTGGGCTTGCCTGCTGCACCCATAAGACGCTGCGACGCACTCGCACGCGCTTTTGGGCTCTGGTGGTACATCAGCTTCCCGCGCTTGTCTTTCTGCATCAAGCGCGTCTTCTGGAGACCTGGCGACGCGTACATCGGCGACTTCTCGTACGACGCTT
>JAASFN010001094.1:0-10413 GCA_023333795.1 Globisporangium rhizosaccharum | reverse complement strand
GTACACGCCACACGCACCACTGACCACTGGACGTCCTAGAAAACAAACGTCGACGAGAGGCGCCGAGGACCGTGGTCGACGCGTGACTTGCGCCGATTCAGCGCACCGAGCGTCCCAACATCGGACCGATCGCTTGCCAAAGTGCTCAGGTCCCGCGACGTCCCGTAGCGTCCGAGCGTTGTCATCGCTGTCAATGCCAACGAGTTGGCGACCGAGAACACAGTCGCGGAGCTCCGACGCCTCCACGCACGGCTCTTGTTCGATGCGATGCGCGTCGCGAGGTCTTCATCGGTCTCATTGTCGTCATCAGTGCCACTGCCATCGCCATTGTCGTCGTCATCGAGGTTCTCGAGCGCCAAGTGGCCGCGTCCGTGCTTGCGCGACATGCTCAAGCGCTCTTCGAGCACGGGCGTCAAGCCATTGTAGATCGGTTGCGGACAGTGGAGCGACGCGAGGAACTCGTGGAACGTCCGCGAGCGCTTGAATGCGGCAAAGTGGTCATCGTCCATGCTCGCGAGGATCTCGTCGCGCGCCGCGGCAAAGAGGTCGCGGTCGACGCTCTGCGAGCACAGCGCGTGCTCGATCGCCTGCGCCGCTTGGATCGAGATCGTGACGGGACACGGCGCCGTGTCGGCGAGGAACTTCATGTAGATCACGAGCGCGCGCTCGTGGATCCGGTCTTCCGACACGTCGGCTTCGTACTTGTAGTCCTCAATGTACTCAAAGAGCGCCACGTCGTGGTGCCGCCGCCGACCAACGCAGTCGGCAGACCAGAGCTTGTGCGCTTCGTAGTGCTGCATGATGTGCTCTGGCCGCGCTCGGTCGCGCAAGCACTTGATGCAGAACTCCGAGTAGACCTCAGGGAGCGTCAGGAAGAAGTCGTCAAACGCGTCGCGCGAGAGCTTGAGCGTGATGCAGTGGTCCGTGCATGTGACGTGGACCGGCGAGCCCGCGCTGCTGCGGCGGAGGATCAGCGCCTCTTGACCAAAGTACCCGCCTGGACGCACGAGCACGACTTCGGTTTGTCGCTCTTTGTACGCCGAGATGCCGGCGCTCGATGCCTCTCGAGCGTCTTCGTCTTCGTACACCATGCGGACTTCGCCGCGCAGGAGGATGTAGAACACCGTGTGCTTCTCGCCTTTTGCGATGATCGTCGCACCGGCGTGGTGCTCCGCGAGCTCGCTCACGGCGCTCAGTTCCTGAAGCTTCAGTGGCGGGATCGCATGGAGGAACGAGCAGCCTTGCTTGAGGAGCGTATCGAGGAAGTGCATGCGCACGTGCTCGAGGAGCACAAGAGACGCTTCCGGGACCATCTTGAGAAAGTTGCAGAACGTCGCGCGGTCGATCGCGACGAGGAGCGAGTCGTCGAGCGCAGTGATGCTCGCGACGCGCGGAATCTTGAAGAGCAGCGCGATTTCGCCAAAGTACGACCCCGTCGACATGCGCTTGAGGCCCTGGATCTGCTTCTTCTTCTTGTCGAGCGCCATCGAGCTACAGCGTGCAGGATCGAGACACAGCATTGACGCAGCGCGCGCTTCGTCCGCCGTGGCGATCGTGACGTACGTCTGCGACGCAGCGTTCAAGTGGACGTTCACTGATGCTTGGAGACTCCCGCGAATGCAGATGTAGAACCGGTCGCCGACGTCGCCTTCGCGACAGAGCACGTCGCCGCGCTTGACAAAGACGTAGGAGCAGAGGTTCGAGAGTGTCACGAGCCGCGACTCCTCGACGTGCTCGAGGAACGGGATGTCGAGCAAGTAGCTCACGATCTCGGACTCGACGATCGACTTGACGAGGTGGAACTTCTCGGCGGCCGTGAGCGTGTTCCCAGATCGGTCCATGCTCTTGCCACCCGAGAACCGCGCCGTGTTCTTCACGTTTGGTCGCCGCGTCCCGAGGCGACTGCGCAAAGCAGCAAAGCGCTCGCGATCGAGCTTGAGGAGCGTACACCCGAGCGTTGCGTCCGCGGACGTCTTGTTGAGGTCGAGGAGCTTCATGAGCTTCTTCTTCGTCGCAAACAGCGCCGCGCCGTCTGCGCTCGCGAGCAAGAGCCGCGTGAGGAGCTGCTCGCGCGACGTGTAGCAGATGTAGTCGCCGACGTTGCGCTGACAGAGGAACTCGGTCACGTGCTGCTTTGTGTGTGTCGTTGCGCTGCTGCTGCTGTTCACGGTCGGAACGAGCGAACTGATGTCGACAGCACCCTCTGCGACGATGAAGAACTGATGCGCGTCGGTCTTGATCACAGTGCCGCGCGCGCACTTGACGACGTCAAAGCACCGCGCGATCTCCGCGATGAGCGCGTCATCGAGGAGCTGCATGAACGGCGCGCGCTTGAGCACGTCAGTGACGTACTTGTGCACGAGCGGACTCTGTGGTCGAGACAAGAGGACGCCCATGGTCGAAGCAGACACGCGTACGTGGCGCAAGAGTGAAGTGAAGCAAAGAGTAGAGCGGACAGACAGGATGCAGCCGCTACGTTGGTGGAGTCTCTCTCTTTCTTCTTGTGCGCGTGTCGAGCCGAGTGCAGGCGCTGCGTGCTGAGAAGCGCGAGTCCTCTTGAGTAGCAAGCGCTCTCCTTTCCTTAGCACTCGCAAAGATAGCTCGAAGGGCTCGGATAGTGACTACTGTAAGCAAATCGCTCACTCTGCGCACAAGAACGCGACACTTGGTGCCTCCGACGTGAGTCCACGCACCGACATGGTCGCCACTGAATGCCGTACGAATCCGATAGTCTGGGAGACTCGGTCCCGAGTGAGTACACAAACGTGACAAGAGCGTCACAAGGCGGCGACTGCATGGGTACGAGTCTTGTCTATTCACTGAAAGCGTCCTCTTGCACTCGATGACGATGATGCTCGTGGTTCATTCTCTAGGAGCGTTCTTGCTGATGCTCTGCACAGTGAATCTCATGGAGGCGGCGACACGGGTGGCATCTCGTCATCGACAGGCGATGCTGAGTGGACTGGCACTGCGGCAGCAGCACCAAGTGTCTCGCGTTGAGGCGCTGTGTCACTGCACTCCACATCTATCGCTGCGTGCTCTCCATCGTCTCCAGTGCGGCTCGTGCGTCCAAAGAGCAGTCCCACAGAGCTTGTCCTGTTGCTGCTGCCAGCTGTTGTTACTGGCGTTGGTGGCAGTGGCGATGCAAGTGGACTCGACTGTGGCGGCAGCGGTGGCAACGCGTGCTCTGGATGCGCTGCTGCACCAGACGACTCGTCTCGCTCAGCGCGCTTTTGCCAGATCGCTTGGACTGTGCGTCCGTTCGTGAACTCGAGCATGCACGGCAGGCGCGCAAAGTGGGCTTCCAGGAGCTTTGGCACCGAGGCTTCGAGCGGCTAGTGGCGCCAGAAGGACGTTTGAAGAGTAGGTGGTCAGCGACACAGTCAGCAAGGCAACGCAAGAGCGTCGCGCTACGGCATCAGCAAGGTGAACGCACCAGGTCGTTGTACTTTTGGATCGCAATCATGCCGAGCGCGTCGAGGAAGCGCGCGTAGTTGATGCGGCGCTCGCCCTTCTTCTTCGCTTTGATGAAGATCAAGTCCACGTCTGTGCTCACGAACGTTGCGTCGAGGAGCCCTGGACTGTCGCGGCAGAGCTTGGAAAAGTTCGCATTGTCTTGAGAGCAAGTGCATCAAGCGCTGTGTGAGTGGGCGAGCGAGCAACTCCACCCAAGCCGAAACGAGACGAGCACAAGGCGTACCCAGAGTCTTCTCGCCTGCGCCTTTTGCACCTGTGCGACCAAAGCGGCAGTAGTAGTGGAAGACTGCTTTGAGAAGCGTGTGTGGGTCGTTTGGATCGCCACGGAGCTTCATTGGACTCGGCTCGGGAGCTTTCTCGTGTGGCGTCACCGGCTACACACGAGCCCACACAGCGCAACAGCCACAGTCGACAGGTAAGAGACAGCGCCAAGGAAGTGCTATGATCCTCTCACTATGACGCACCACTACGACTGGTGCTGGCTCGGACGACACTGCAATGGTCAGTCGAGGCGACCTGATGTGTCACCAAACACAGCATAAGCACATGTGCGTGAGATGATCTGCAGCCTGCTGCTGCTATCAGGCGTATGCAGTGGTGATAATAGGCGCATGAACCAAGACTCAAGACATACGAGCTGCGCTTCGTGCGCGGGTCGACGTCGTGCTTGAGGTTCGTGCGCATGGTGTTGGAGAGGTCGTGCACGACGCACTCGCTCAAGTCGTGGCACTCGAGCTCAAAGCGCTTGCGGTACACGCCGGTGTACGAGCGCTTGTCATAGAGCCGCGCGTAGACGTCTCGCGGCGCTGCTGCGGTGGCTCTCCTTGTCGGCGTAGCTGCACCACTCGAGCTGCTGCCGCTGCTGCTGCTGTTGCCGCCAGCCATCTCGCCGCTCATATCAATTTGTGTGTGCGCGTGGGCTCGGATCGTCGTGCGGCGAATCGAAAAGTGGCTCTGCGCTTGTCACTCGATCCTCACGTCAATACGACGACAGCCTGCGACGCGTGCTCAGAAACGAGTCGCGCGCAAGGCATAAGGCGCGTCAGGACGAGCGCCAACGTCCTGCAAGTCTTCTTCTTCGCACTCGGCGAGAGCGCGAGCACGCGAGAGCAAGGACGACTGGGAAGACTAGCGAGCCGGCACAGGTAAAAATACCATAGTGTCCTTATGCGCTCTTTGGAGCTCGTCGTCGTCGTGTGTGTGTAATGGTGAAGTCTGCGCCTCAGAGTGCAGCGCGAGACTCGCTTGCTGCTGCGCTTATTTGACATACGAGCCGACCAACCCGACCAACGAGAGCGAGAGTGAACGCACACATGATCGACGCAAGTGACAGTCAAGACCAGAGCACAGTGCTCCTTCGTGTTTACATAAAGAGGAAGAGTGTGAACGTAGCAGGTCGTCAAACTCGCGAGAGATCCAGACCCTCTACAAACAATCATACTCGTGGGCGAGTGTGTGTGAGCACGCAAGCTCAGACAAATACATGAGCTGCGCTACTGACGCCTCTTGGCTTCGTCTTACATGAACGCAGCAGCGGCAGCGAGCACGACAGCGCCCGACGCAACCGCGAGCGACGATGCAGCCGACTTGGTCGGCGATGGCGCTGGCGTGGTCGTGTTCGCAGATGAGCTCGTGGAGTTGTCTGCTCCCTTGGAGGCAGCTGCAGGCGCCGCGGTCGTGGCAGCTGGCGCCTTGATCGTGCTGTTACCAGCGCCGCTGCCCGAGCCCGTCGACGCAGCGCCACCGCCGAGCTTCGCGCAACCCGTCTCGAACGCCTTCACGAGGTCCGTGTCGAGGAGCAATGGCGGGTTTGCGATCGTGACCGTGCAGTCGCCGAGCCCGAGCTCCGAGACGACCTTGAGCACTGCCTTGCACGCCGTGCTGGCGCAGACCTTGGGGAAGACCGCTTCCGTTGGCTTGGACGGCGGAATGAACGTGTAGCCCGAGTCGGCCGTGCACTTGGCAGCGTTCTCGTCCTTGACGAGCGGTGAGAGCTTCAGGATGTCGCAGTCCGCAGCGCTGACCGAAGCGATGGTGATAGCGGCAATGACAGCGACGAACGACTTCATGGCGAGTGTGGAGAGCTTGGTGTGTGCGCGCTGGGAGGCAAGATTGCAAGTGGGAGATTGGTCTCGGCGAACGGAGAGCGAGCGAGCGAGTCGCTACTGCAGGGACGCGCGGGCGCTCGCTCATGCGCTATCATTGAGATGTGTGTGCGAGTGGTGATGCTCGGCAGGAACGCATACATGCACTACGAGCACAACCCGCCACCAGCCAGCCAGCAACGAAGAGGGAGTGCGACTTCGGCGGGCAAAAATCGAAATGCTCGCGACGACACGCGCGCGCACGCAAGCAAGACGCTCGTGTGCATGTGTGTATATGAGCCCTTGACGATGTTCCCTCACGACGATGCTATCGCTGCTACCATCAGCCTTCTCACGGTCGTCGAGGTGTATGCAGCCGTATGGTCTCGATCGAGCCCTTGCTCCAACACAACAAACACAGTCGCGTGTTGCCAGCATCTGCGCCAACAAGTCGTGCCTTGACAAGCAAGCAAGCGTCGCTGGCTGATCTTGCCGACTTGATGGACCGACTTGCTGGTTTGATCACATCCGAGCAACTTCAACTTGCGCGCAATCCTGCACCGGCTCTCTTGCAAGCAAGCACACCGAGTCTTGCAGCAACTTGACCAGCACGCCGTGCAGTAGTGTTCGTGATCGCATCGACTTGTGTGCTGCGCTCTTGAGCGAGAACGGACACCTTCATGCATTCGCGATTGCTAGTGTTGAAACTCGCACAAGACACATAGTGTGCACATGCGTTCGTCTGCAGTGTGTCGACGAAGACGCACAGCGAGCCGAGCTTGTTCAGCGCTCGACAAGCCGCCCGCCTCTTGCATTGCGACTGCAACTCGGCAACTTGTCAGAGCATGACTCCATGGACTATCAAACTCTCGCTCACACACGTGCGAGTGGTTTCGCATTCCTTGCTCGAAATAGGTGCTCACAAGGACTTGCCAGCGCGCTCAAACACGAGCGAGCAACCAGCACGACCACGACGACGACCGACAGCAAGACGCAGCAGCAGCACTGAGCGCAGCCTCGCTTCATCACCTCCTCCTCCTCCTTCGCCGTCGTCGACAGCATGAGCAGCGGAGCCTCGAACGTCGCCACGAACAGTGGCAGCGGCACTGGCGCGAGCTCGAACGTGTTCAGTCCACGCAGTAGCAGCAACACGCGCGATAGCAACTACAATCGATATCACTTGCCAAGTAGCGGTAGTCGCACACCACGCGTGTTTCCGCCCGATGTGAGCTCGATTCCGCTGAGCCCATCGAAGCTCGAGAGCCCAATGTTTCGCGAGCGCGTGAGCACGCTCATGCACCAAGGTGACTCGTACGCCAAGCGCTTGGACTTTGAGCGCCGTCGGAGCCACGAGCTCGACGCCTGCCTCGCGCGTTTGCGCGACTTGCACTTTGAGACCAAGAAGCGGCTGTGCAACACAACGAACGCGCAGCTCTGCGCCGCGACGAGCGAGGTCAAGTCGATCCGCACGCTCGAGAACCGTCTCGACAAAGTTCTCACGCGCTACAACGAAGTGGTGCGTCACCTTGGCTTACTGTTAATGCTAACTACGCTTGCCTTGCCTTGAAACTGACCCACGCTCTCGTACTAACTCACATGCACGTGGGACGGCACGATGACAGTGCAATGCAAACAAGAAGCTCCGCGACGAGATCCAGTCGCTGCGGCGCGAAAAGGTCCAGCAGCAGCACATCCACGAGAAGCTCGAGCGCGAGACGCACCAGAGGCAGTGCGAGATCGGCAAAGTCACGAGCGCTGCGCAAGGTGCGAGCGACGCACGCGACCGCGCGAATCGGCAAGCAGAAGCGATTCGCGCACAGCTCGCAGAGGACAGCGGCGAGTTTGAGAACGGCTGGGTCGAGAAGAAGGTGCAGCTCGAACAAGACCGTGCAAACATCCGCGATATCCCGCGTCTACGGACGCCCAAGAGCTCTGCGAGCCGTCCAGGGAGTCTCCCAGCCACCGGTGCTGCTGGCATGACCCCTGGCGGCTTCAAGCTCCTCTCAACACCAGACGTGAAGCTTCGTGACGAGACGCTCAAGAACGTCTGGCTCCTGAACGAGAAAGAAAGCGACTTGCGCCGCCAGAGCGAGCGCCTCAAAGCAGTCGAAGACGGACTCACAAAGATCACAAAGAAGACCGGCGTGAGCGACGCCGATGAGCTCGCAAAAGCTCTCATCTCGGCTGAAGAGAAGAACTTCTCTCTCTTCAATATGATCAACGAGCTCAACACCGAGATGGAGGCGCTCGAGATCGAGAACAACCGCCTCGAGGAGCTCATTGAGCAGTGTCGTGGCTCGGGTCACAGCAGCGACTCGTATCGCCAAGAGCTCAAGCAGCACCTTGAGGACCAGATCGAGAAGTCAAAGCAGAAGGTCGCGTTCTTTGAGCTCCGTCATGGCGAGTCTGCGGAAGCCATGGAGACGATGAAGAACGGCGCAACGAACATCTTCCACAAAGTCGGGCATAGCGACGAAGCATTTGCGCAGCAGCTCGCGTCGCATGGCGTCACGGACGTGATGATGACGAAGCTGCTGGGGATCATTGAGCAGCGCATCGGTGAGCTCGTGGACATTCACAACATCGCGACGAACGCACCTATGAAGAACGCAGAGAGTCTGGACAGCAGCAACAGTGGCGGTAGTGGCACTAGCGGCGGCGCTGGGGGCAACACACATCTCAAGCCATCGAAGAAAGGCAGCAGCCACGCCACGTCGCCGACGCACCACAGCGGCAGTGCTGTTGCAAGCATTGGTATGCCACTCCGCCCGACGCCGCCAGCTGCAGACGACTTTGGCGACTCGGACAACGACGACCAGGACGACGTCGTGCGGCCGTGCAAGATCTTTGAGATCCAAGAGAAGACCGCAGCGGCAGTCGGGCGGCGAAAGGAGAAGCAAACGCGCACGAAGCGATAGAGTGCGACGCGTCTGTTTGAATCCGACACAACGCACTCTTGTCTTCTTCTTCTTCGTTTGCCGCTGCTGTCGCTACTGCTAATCACGTCCTCGCTCACTCGCGAGTGAGCGCATGTGCGTCTAGCACTGGTAATGCGCTATGAACGCCGTTCTAGTCGCACTCCGCGTCCTCAATGCCGTGCTCGACCAGGAGCTTGTTAAAGTAGTCAATCACGTGGTGCGTGTACGCGCGCTTGTGCTTGTACTCGCCAGGCATGAACGACCGCTTGAAGCCCGTGACGAGGATCCGGCGGAGCTCGTGCGGCGCGAGATCAAATGCGTCGCACGCAAGGCGCACTTCGCTCACCATGTTTGTGTGCGAGACCGTGCAGTTGTCCGTGCAGAGCGTGACTGCGAGCTTGTTCGTGAGCATATCGCGGATTGGGTGCGTCGAGACGTCGTGGTGCATCTCTGGGACTGTCTGCAAGTTGCTTGAGAGACACACTTCAATGCACGTGCGCGTGTGGCCAATGTACTGCACGAGGTTGTGGCAGTACGTGCGCTTCTCGTCGTCGTTCATCGCTTGTTTCTCAATTGCGCCATGGTGGAAGAGGTGAAAGCCGTGGCCAATGCGCTCGGCGTGCAGGTCTGTGATCGCTTCAAAGATACTCTCGGGGCCGTAGCCTTCGCCAGCGTGCACGGTCTTGTGCAGGAACTTCTTGTGCGCAAACGCAAACGCGTCGATGTGGTCGTGCGCTGGGTACCCGCGCTCGGCGCCAGCGATGTCGAGTGCAACGATTGGGATGCCATTGCGCACCTTCACGTCGTACGCTTGTGTAATGAGCGCCATCGATGCGAGACCATAGAGCCGATGCGGCGCTTCACACGCATGGACTGCGCAAAAGTGCTGGTAGTACGGCGAGAACTCTGCGGTGAAGAACCGCATAGCACAGACAATGATCCCGTACGCGAACTGTGGCGCGGCACCACTCACAACGTCTGTGTCCTGAGCGTTTGCTTCACTTGTTGCGCGCGCAAGACCGCGGTTCACACTCACGAGCACGTCTTCGAGCGAGAGCTCGCCTGGAATGGCGTGGAGCTGCGGTGCGAACCGTGTCTCAAAGTACCGCACACCAAGCGCGTACTGGTCCTGCGCGAGCTCGTACGCGACGCGCTCGAGTGCTTCAGCAGTACGCAGCACAGCGCTTGCGTACGCAAAGCACACGAGGTACTCCTCGAGACTGGTGTACGTCTCTTTGAACACACATGACGTGAGTTCGTCGCGGTCGTACGTTGGAAGCACGACGCCTTGCTCCTGCGCGAGCGCAATGAGCGTCTCTGGCCGCAAACTGCCGTCCAAGTGGCAGTGCAAGTCGGTCTTGGGCACGCGACGCAGGAACTCGTCGGAGTAGCGTGGGTTCTTTGGGAACACGCGCTTCGTGACTGGTGCAATTGCTGGAGCAGTCGCAGCAACTGACTCATGCACTGCTTCCTGTGCAGCGGCCGTCATTGCGAGGCGAGACGAAGGCGATCGCGTGTAGTAAGTACGTGTGGGTCGCTGCTGCTGCTGTCGTCGTCGTAGACGTCGCTGCCAGGACGAGCTAGAGCGGATGTGATGCCTTGCTCTTGACTGCTTCTCGCGTTCAAGTTTCTCTTGGCAAGAAAAATCGCAAATAAACAGCAAGTGAACAACAGCAACAAAGTATAGTAGCAGCACAACCATTTTGAGCGATCTTGCGCTTGCCTCCAGACCCACACTCTGTTGTTTGACTGATCACTACCACTTCGCCAACAGGCTCGAGCACTACGAGGCACTGTCGCTGCGGCGCATTTCCATCAGCATCGTGTCGCTTCTCCTGAGCTGCTCGTCGCACCATGTTGGTGCTAGTGCTGGAACTGGATGCAATTCAACTGTGAGAGAGCTCTCAAGATCGACAAAAGTACCGCTGCGAGTG
>JAASFN010001093.1:0-10414 GCA_023333795.1 Globisporangium rhizosaccharum | reverse complement strand
CTGCTCCGCGCTCGCTGGCGATGCTCTCGAACATTCACCTTCTAGAACGCTAGTGTCGCTCTCGAACTCGTGGTTGCTTCTCGAACGCGAGTGCAGGCACAGCTAGGCGTCATTGCACTGTCTCGTGCAAGCGTGCTTCACAGGCAAGAGACATGACCGAGTCGAGTGCACTGCCAACAATTATGCAGATCTGTTGACAGCGAAGCAGAGCATCTAAGTCGTTACACGCTCTCTCAAGTTGCTGTTGCGCTCGAGTTGCTCTCGTGTTGCTCTTGAGTTGCCTCAACTATCAGCTATCTTTGGTGCTCTCTTGCCCTCGAACCTCGACCTCGACGCCAGGTCGACACCAGGTCGACGGCACGCACGCACGAGGTTGCTCTACATTACCAAGGCGAGAGCCATCCATCGCCGACCGCGCGCGCTTTTGACGAGTGAAGGAGGTCAACGACACACACACACCACAGAGGACGCTCGCTGGCGCTTCCTTCACACAGTTCGTCAACATGGGCGACTCGAGTCTCGCAGTCGTCGATGGCATCATCAAGAAGCTCTTGAACGTGCAGGACAAGCCGACGCAGACCGAGGTCACCGACATCACGACCGACGAGGTCATGCTACTCTGTCGCAAGATCCGCACGGTGCGTCGTCGTTGTCAGTCATTGCTTGTGTCGATCGTTTGTTCGGTCGGTGGATCGCTCACGAGCACACATATACTGACTTGCGCTGTGTACGCTGTCGACGTGCGGGACACAGATCTTCCTGGAGCAGCCACCGCTGCTCGAGGTTCCAGCACCGATCAACATCTGTGGCGACACGCACGGACAGTACTCGGATCTGCTGCGGCTCTTTGAGATGGGCGGCTTCCCTGACGAGAAGAGCTACCTCTTTCTCGGCGACTACGTCGACCGAGCGATGCAGAGCATCGAGACGATCTGCTTGCTCTTTGCCTACAAGATCAAGTTCCCCACGCGACTCTACTTGCTGCGTGGGAACCACGAGTGCGCGTCGATCAACCGCATCTACGGTGCGTCTGGCTGGCTATATCTTCACGTGCTCGCACATACTACGATTGCTCCTTCTAGAGTACCTTCGTGTACACGCCATCATGGAGAGAGGCTAACAGAGACACTTGACTTGCATCCGAGTGTTTGCAGGCTTCTATGACGAGTGCAAGCGTCGGTACTCGGTCAAGCTCTGGCGCACGTTTGGCGACTGCTTCAACTGCATGCCTGTGGCGGCAGTCGTCGCAGAGAAGGTAGGCGAATTGAGCTCGCGACAGAGGCAGCAGTGCTTACTTGCTCGCATCACTTTGAGGGAGAGCATGTGATCACTTGCTCAGTCAGGCAGTCGACTGACAAGAGAGCGACTTGTCTTACACTCGCACAGATCTTTTGTACGCACGGCGGACTGTCGCCAGACCTGTACACGCTCGACCAGATCCGGAACATCCGCAGACCAACTGACGTCCCCGACGAGGTGTGTCTGCACTTGCAAGCCAATCCTCACTCGCATTCGCATTTGCGGTGGCTTCTTGCTCACTCTCACACTTCCACCCGCACGCACTGCGCGACCTAGGGACTGCTGTGCGACTTGCTCTGGTCCGACCCGGACCCCGACAGCCAGGGCTGGACCGAGAGCGACCGCGGCGTGTCGTACATATTTGGCGCCGACATCGTCGAGCAGTTTCTCCAAACGCACGACCTCGACCTCGTGTGCCGTGCGCACCAGGTCGTCTCCGACGGCTACGAGTTCTTTGCGGCACGGAAGCTCGTGACGATCTTTTCTGCGCCAAACTACTGCAACGAGTTTGACAACGCCGGCGCGATGCTCGTGGTCGACAAGAACCTCAACTGCTCGTTCAAAGTCCTCTGCTCGAGCGACAAGAAGAAGGCGACGAAGAAGTAGTACAAGGCGCGCTAGATGCACTGAGGTAGTTGCTACAGCCAGCCAGCCACTCCAGCGCGTAGACTCTGAGACCCAAGCGTCTTCAAAGATGCAAAGCCAAACGCATTCATTCATTCATCACTCGCACATGTCCGTGTCACTCATCGCTCTAGCACACGCACCACTTGACTATCACCCTACATGTCCGTCCTGCCACGCCGCTCAGTTGTACGAGGAGCTGAGCTTCGTGCCGGACGTGCTGCGGTGGAAGATCGAGCCGCGACGCAGCGCCGACAGCGCGTCTTCGCGGTCCTTGTCGCTCAGCTGGTGCAGCAGCTCGAGGATCCCAGCGACGGCAGCCTTCGGGTCCTGGAGACCGAGCTGCACGACCTGGTTCGCCGTGTACTCCCGGCTCAAGCCGCTCACGCGCGTCTGGATCCACTCCTTGTCGCTCGCGAGCCAGAGCAGCACGTCCTTGTCGCTGCGCGACCAGAGCTCGTCGACCGACACGTTGAGCTGGCGCGGCACGCGACCGCCGTTCACTGACTCGGTGAACCACGTCTTGAGGTGCTGCTCCGCCGCTGCGAACGAGATCGCGCGCTTGCTGCACGTCACGAGCTCGCGGCGGAGCTGGAACTCGGCGAGCTGGCGCTTGAGGCGCCAGTAGAAGAACGTGCGCGCGTTCTTCCACTCCACGATCTCGCGGATGCAGTGCTTCGCCTTCATGCGACCTGGCGTGTCGTGCAAGTCGGCAAATTCCGTCGCGACCTGGACGTAGATCGGCAAGAGCGCGTCTTCGCGGTGCTTGATGTCGCGCGCGATCTGCACACCTTCGGCCTCGCGCTGCTGCTCGAGCGAGAGCACAGCGAAGCGCGCGTCCAAGTGCTTGATCTTGTCGTCGAGACGGTGCATCGCCTCCAAGAGCTGCTTCTTGCGGTACTTGATCTCAATCAGACCCGCTGGCTCAAGCACACCGCCGCGACCGGCAGGGTCCGCGTACATCTCCATGATGCCTTCGTTGATCGTTGGGTCAACGACTGCCCACGCACCGCCACGGAGCTCCGCGAATGGCGGGATGTACACAAACACCGGCTGCTCGTAGTTCACGAGACCGTCGACGATCGCAGCGCCAAACTTGAGCACTTCGTCAAACATGTCGCGCTGGCCACCGGAGAAACCGCGCCAGTTCGCAAAGATGAACAGCGGCAGGTCCTCGCCCTTGAAGTCCTTGATCGCTGTCGCAGTCTTGTGCGCCGAGTCAGGGAACCACACCTGACCCGCCTGCTGAATCAAGTTCTCCTGCGTGCTCGGCGCTGCCGGGTCGGCCGGCACGACCTTCTCGGACGTCCGGACTTCAGTCACAACAACGCCGAACGGAATGCCACCGAGACGCGCACGGCCAACAACGACGCTCTTGGCCCAGCCGTCGAGTGTCTCGCGGAACGAGCCGCGGTCCGCAAAGCCCGAGACCCACTTGCCCGTGGCTTCGTCGACCTTGCCCGTGAGCAGCAGACGCGGGTCGTACTGCGTGCTCTTGTCCTCTGGGTGGAACTCCACCGGACGCTCAATGACCTCCCAGCCCGAGACGTCGCGCACTGGGACAGCGCCGCGGCGCACCGCTGGCACGAAGCTGAGCCACTCGATGATCGAGAAGATGCCCGAGAGGTGGTTCTTCGCTGTCACGTGCGTCACGCCGTTCGTGTGCATGACCTTGACACCGCCGAGCTGGTCGTTCGACGAGTACACGTCCTTGCCCATGAGCTTGTTCAGCGCCTGGTAGCCCGTGAGGATGATCGGCGAGTGCGTCGCGTTCTGCACCGTGCGGTGGCCCAAGCGCACGAGGTACGCGCCAATGCCGACACTGCGGCCGCACGCGTACGTGAGCGTAAAGACCTCTTGGTACGCGCGCGACGTCTCACCGGCGATCGTGCCACTGCCGCGGAGGTTCTCGACACCGAGGTCCTCTTCGCGACCAATGATGTCCGATAGCACGTAGCGCTCTTCGCCGCTCGCCGTGGTCTTGAGCACTGCGTTCACCGAGCCTTCCGCCGAGAGATGCGTGTAGTCCTCTGGCGTGAGGTAGAGGTACTCAAAGCCCTTCACTGGGTCGTTCTCGTCCTTCCAGCACACCTTGTACAGCGCCTTGATCGACTCGGCCATGCCAATGCGCGCACCGGCGTTCGCCGAGAAGAAGAACCGCGGGATGCCCTTCTCGCGCGAGAACTTGGACGCGAGCTCGAACAGCCGGTCCTCGCGCGTGCCAAACGACCCGGCCTTGAACGTAATGTCGTTCGCAATGATCACGATCTCACGGCCCGACGGGTACTCGGGCGTGTACAGCGTGAGGAGCCACGCGACCATGCCAATGTCGTTCTGCCCGCGCGGACGCGTCGTCTGCTTGAGCGCATTGTCGCCCGCGTCGAGGATGAGCTCGCGCGTCTCGAGCAAGACGCTCGGGATCGACGTCTTCACGCCGCCCGGCACCTTGCGCTCCTGGACGTACTTGCGCCACGACCGCAAGAGGCTGAACTCAATGAGCTCGAGGAAGTCGTAGACGTACACCGTGTTCGACATCGCCTTGGCCATCTCACGCTTCCGGTCGAACGGGAACAGCACCGGGTACGGCGTCGTGATCGGCTTACCGTCCCACTCGCCGTGGCTCTCATCACCGATCGACGTGAAGATCGGCTCGTCGAGCCCAGACGTCTCGACGTACGCTTCGACGCGCACGACGTAGCCAGTCGGGTTCGACGCCACAAGGCGCACTGGGATCGTGTTCGCCTCGTTCGTGAACCGCGCCGCGATCTTGAGCTCGACCTGCGCGACGCGGAGCTGCGCCAAGCGCTCCGAGTACCGCGACGCGAGGATGCGGATCACGCCTTCGAGGTACTGCGGGTCGACCGTCGCTTCCGGCAAGATGTTGAGGAACACGTGGTTGTTCTTCGTCACGACGCCGGTCTTGACTGGTGCCGAGCCCATTGCGAGCTCGAGCGCGTTCAGCGCTTCCACGAGCGTGCGCTCCGGTCCCGGGTACGCGTCGTACTGCGAGCGCGCACCGTCGTCGGCGCGGTCGATCTGACGCACGACCGCGCGCACAAAGAGGCGCTGGAAGCGGTCCGTGACAATGTGCGCGTCCGACTCCTTCGTCTTCGCCAAGTACAAGTGCACGTTCTTGTTGTTCGACGTGAGCGGCACGACGTTGTAGTTGCGCAAGCGGCGGAGCTCGAGCTTGTACGCGAGCGGCGCTTCGATGTGGCGCACGATCTTGTCTTCGCTGTAGTTCAGGCGGTGCGGGAATGTGTAGATGCCCGGGTAGAGGAACATGTCGGCCGGGTGCGCCGCGAACGGGTCCGGTGTCTGCGGACGCACGGCGAACGTCACGCGGCGGATGTTGTGGTTCAGCAGCACCTCCGAGACGGACTTGAGGAATGTCTCGGCGGTTTGGAGCAGCACGCTCTCGTCCGTTTTCTCGTCCAAGAGAATGACGTGGAGCACGTTCACGCACGGCTCCTTCTTCGCCGACAACGTCTTCTTCGCGAGCGGGAACATGTCGACGACGTCCGTGAACGCCGCCTGCATCGCCGCGAGGTCCGCAAACTTGACGATCGCGCCGTGGCGCTGGTAGTTCGACGAGATCTTCTCGTACTCGAGGTTGAAGCTCCCGCGCGTGGTCGACTCGTCGCCCTCGCTCTCGTCCTTTGCGGCCGCTGCGACCTTCTCAACGACGGTCAAGTCTGGCTGACTGCCAGTGCGCGCGACCAAGCCCGCGAGGTCGTCGTAGCTCTCAGCTGGCGGCATGCCGACTGCGAGCGCGTCATAGATCGGTGACTTGAACTCAAACTTCTTGGCAAAGATGCCGCCAAAGTTCTTCGTCTCCATCGTCTCGATCATGTACGACCGGTACACGCGGCGGATGTACAGCTCAAGCGCGCACTCGCGCACCTGGAGCTCTTCGTGGTCCAGGAGTGAGATCAAGAGGTCAAAGAGCGGCTGTGACTGGTCAAGCAGGTTCGCAAACTTCGCCGACAGCTCCGACGGCTGACCATCGGCAATGATCTCGCGCACCACGGCTTCGACCTGACCAAGACGCTCGCGGTGCGACGGCATCTTGTTGTCCATGAGCAGCTGCCGCGCCTCGAGCGCCACGAGCGAGTACTGGTTCTCCTTGAAGTTCGCGAGCTGCTCGAGCAGCGGCATGAACGACGCCGCTTTGATCGTCTTGCGCGGCGCAGTCGCCGAGCCCTGCGCCAAGTGGCTCAAGAGCTTCAGCAGCACCTTGTTCTTCGTCTCGAGCGCACGGTGCGAGCGCGCAAAGTTGAAGACAACGCCGAGATCGCCGGCGTTCTGCTGCCGCAGTGCCAGGACGACGTCTTCAATGTTGTGCGTGCGCGCGTACACGCTCTCGATCACAAAGTACTGGTTGATGAGCTCCGACACGATGGCTTCGAAGCCCGACTGCAGTCCGTTCTTGTACTTGGCCAAGATGTCGCGAAGCGTCGAGACCGAGGCGTCAAAGTCCGACGCCGCGCGCTCAGTCGCAAGCGTGCGCTTGTGGTCATCGAGGATCGCGGCGATGTCGCTCACGCTGAACTCTGTTGCCGTCGCGGCAGTCGACACGTGCGTGCGGAAGCTCTGGAGCTTGTCCGTGATCTTCGCGAACACATCGAGCGGGATGCGACCAGCGAGCGGCGACATCGCTTCTTTGAGCTCTTCGACCGGCAGCAGCGCGTCGCTGAGCGCGTCAAAGAGCTCGACGACTGCAGTCGACACGAGGTCCTCAGGGACAAAGTAGCCGTCGAGCACAGTCTGGAGCACCGTGAGCGACCGCTTGAGCTTGTGCAGCGCGCTCGTGCCGCTCGCGGCCTTTGGACTCGCAGTCGGGAGCTTGCCCATGTAGCACTCGGACTTCTTCACGCACGACGGGTCGTCGAGCTCCATCGTCGCGATGCAGTCGCCAGGCGCCAGCACAGCGCCTTCGGACTTGAGTAGCCGGATGACACCGGCCTCGGGCGTCAAGAGCGGCATGTACATCTTCATCACTTCGATCTCGGCGAACGGCATGCCCTTGCGCAGACTCGCGCCGTCGTCGACGAGGTACCGCGCGAGCTTGCCGGCTGTGTTCGTCACGAGACGCGTCGGGTCGTACTCTTTTGTGAACACGCACGTCGTGCCGTCAACGACGAGACGGAGCCCCTGCGCCTCCTTTGTCGCGTACGCGACGTGGGACTTGCCGTTGAGGAGCACGAGGAAGCCGCCGTCCGAGAGCGTGCGGATCTCCACCTGCACGTACGAGGCGTTGAGGAAGAGCGTGAACTGGATCGGACCGCTGCGGCACGCCTCGATGTTGTACTTGATGCCTTCGTAGATGAGCTCAAGCGGCTCGACCTGCGCGAGCAGTTCGTTCGACGGCAGCTGTCCGCGCTCGAGCTGGCTCACGTACTCGACCAAGCGCTTGTTCGACGACTGGTACGCCGAGCACACGGCGCCGACGAGCACGACCATGAGCGGGTCTGGACGGCCCTGGAGCCGCACTTCTGTGTGGCGCGAGATGCGCTCGTCGAGCCACGCTGTGTGGATGCGGTTGTACTTGAAGTCGTCCGACTCCATCATGTTCACAATGTACTCGACCGTCGTGTGGATGTCGCCGCGGATCGACAGCTCCTTGAGCGCTAGGATCATATTCTTGCGCGCACGGTCACGCGACGTGCTCCACGAGAACAAGTGGCCGATCTGCGAGTCAGCGAACTCGTGGACCTGGCCAGACGAGTCGACCGAGAAGTAGCCCCAGACGTCCGGCGTGCTGCGGAAGTTGAGCTCTTTGATCGATCCGCTCGTGGGCTGGAAGCCGGCGTTCGGGTCCTCTGCCGTAATACGCGCGGCGATGACGTGGCCGTTCGGCGGCGCCTGCTTCTCGTTCTCAAAGTCGATCGGCGTCGTCCCGAATGCGTCCTTCATGTACAAGCGACGCACATCAGGGATGTAGTGCAGCGGAATGCCCATGGCCACTTGGAGCTGCGCTGCGGGCAAGTTCACGTTCGTGATCATCTCCGTCACCGGGTGCTCCACTTGCAAGCGCGGGTTGAGCTCGAGGAAGAAGAACGCGTTGCCCTTGTCCTCTGGGAGCTCGCTGAAGAGATACTCGACCGTCCCGGCGTTCACGTACTCGACCTCTTGCGCCAAGCGCGTCGCAGCGCGCATCATCTGCTCCCAGACATCTGGCGACGGCGCGAGTACTGGCCCTTCTTCGACGATCTTCTGGTGGCGGCGCTGTACAGAGCAGTCGCGGCCACTCAGGGCGATCGCATTGCCGTACTCGTCAGCGAGCAGCTGCACTTCCAAGTGGCGCGACTTGGACGCGAGCTTCATAACAAAGATCGGCGAGCCTGGGATCTCACCGCGCACGGCTTCCCACGCGCTCAGCACTTGCGACTCGTCCGTGACTTTGCGGATGCCCTTGCCGCCGCCGCCTTCGCTCGCTTTGATCATCGCAGGGAAGCCAATGCGGCGGCACTCCTCCAAGCAATGCGCGCCGTCGCGCAGCATCGCAGCTTTGTACACTGCGTCTGGGATGCCGTTCGACTCGCGGTAGTTCACAGCGAGACCGTCGCCGTTCCATGCGATCGTCGGGACCTTGGCGCTCTGCGCAATGATCGTCGAGCCGATCTTGTCACCGAGCGCCTGCATCGGCTTCGCAGGTGGTCCGATGAACACGATCTTGCGCTCCGTGAGCTTGAGCGTGTCCGGCAGCGTCGGGTTCTCACTCGCGTGGCCCCAGCCAGCCCACACGGCGTCGACGTGGTACCGCTCCGCAATCTCGACAATGAGCGAGACGTTCGCGTAGTTGTTGTTGTTCGCACCGCCTGGCACTTCGACCACGTGCTCGGCCATGCGAATGTACTCGGCGTTCGCGCGCAAGTCCTCTGGCGTCGCCATCACGACGAACGTGATCTTGTGCTCGTCCGCAAACATCTCGTAGCACCACATGCGGATGCTGCGGATCGCCTTGAGCGCCGCCATGCCGTTGTTCGCAATGAGCACCGAGTGGATCGCGCGCGTGCCCTGCGTCTCCTTCACGTACTCCTCCACGCTCGCAAACGTGCGGTGCGGGTGGCTCTCGATGCGGTCGCGCGGCACGACTGGCGGCATCGCTGCCACTGCTGCGTCTGTCGTTGCGCTGCCCATGCTCGTTGTTGTTGTTGTCGCGCTTGCTACCGTCACGCTTGCTGCCTCTGCTGTCGTCGTCGTCGTCGTCGTCGTGATGATCTCTTCGGTCGTCGTGACAGTCGTCGAAGTGTCTGCGACAACGGTCGTGGCAGTGGTGGCAGTGGTGGTGGCCGCGGCAGCTCCAGTTGCAGAATGCTCCGACATGGTCGCGATCGATCGAGGAGGAGGTGGAAGTGCGTGTGTGCGTGTGCGACGGGCGGCGAGCGAGCGAGTGGCTTGGCGTGGGCAGTGCAGGCGCACGAGGAGCTGCTTATGCGGCCGCTCGCGTTCTTGCTTGTGTCGTTGTCGTCGTCGTGCTTGCACCAAGGTATCCTTGTGGCGCGCCAAACCTCTAATGGGTCATGGAGACCTCTAAAGTGTCATTAAACCTTTACAGCAAACACGAGGTTTTTTGACGCGATGACGCAGCACAGGCAACTATTCGGGTGTTTCCGATGACGTTTCAGCATGACGACATGTCGCAGACAAATGCAGCAGCATACTTTGTGCAAGTGAAGACCGCGGCGAGCGTCTGGCAATGACGTCCTCGCTGCGGCGTTGCCTTGCTGTCTTTGCCTTGCCTTGCCTTGCCTTGCTGCTGTCTTTGCCTTACTGCCGTATGCTGTCGATCCGATGCCGTAGCGATGCTTGGGGTTGAAACGCAATAGAGCGCAGCACATCTGGTGTGAACAATCGACTTGATCCTCCTCCTCGATGACCACACGAGCTCGAGCACTATGACGCGAGTCAGCGTTCTTGCCAAAGTCAACGACGCACCCGAGCAAGCAAATCGAGCAGCGACGCATATTCACACCGAATGCGAGTTCATGTACATGCGTGCGTGCTTCGCTATATCTAATCGAGCGCAAGACTGTGTTCACGAGACTCCATCGCTGCATCACGAAGCAAGCAATGCAACTATCGCCATTACCATCACACGAACCGCTCCATGCGAATGCACGATAGTCGGAACTGCTCATGAAGCTCTCGGTCCTCGAGCAGGTTTCTCATGCTCTGTCTGTCTGTCTGGATCCTCACAGCAGGTCTTGGACTTGGACTTGGACTCGGACTCGCTCTGCCTAACACAGTGCAAACGTTCATTGACGACACCAGGTGAGTCGATAGGCGTGCTCATAGCGACCAAAGTTGTGGTGGTGATGGAGCATCACAAGTAGAGCTGCAAGTTGCAGCAGAGGTGTCAGGCGAGTGGCAAGGACTGACTGACAGACGGTTGGGTCGAGAATGCGTTTGTTGGAAGGGTGGTAGTAGTACAAGGTTCACATTATGTAGTCGTGGCGACGTCTTGTGTGTGAAGAGCGTGCACTCG
>JAASFN010001092.1:0-10436 GCA_023333795.1 Globisporangium rhizosaccharum | reverse complement strand
AGTGGCTACACACACTGGAGTCACGCACCAGCGTCTTGATGTCGAAGTAAGGCGACGCTGGCAATGGAACCAAGCAAGACGAAGACTGGTTCATGGTCGTAGCGTGAAGCATGGCGTGAGAACAACAGCGTTCGAGCGTTCGGGGTGACTACCGTTCGCGGTAGTGATATAAGTCAGGAAGCAGCGAATTCTTGCGAAACGGCGCGTCGTTTCAAGATCGTGACTACCAAGTGGTAGTCATTCGCACTGAAACCTGTCACCACGCATGGGCTCGACCTCGACCTCGTCGTTGTTCGCGAACTACATCGCCGACGCCAAGCAGCAACGCGTGTCCAACGAGCTGGAGAGCAACTCGCCATGACGTTCACGAATGCCACGCGCATTTGCATCCCCGAGTCGCTCCAACAAGACCAGCTCTATCGCGTGAGCGACCTCGACGGTGCACGCTACAGCGGCAACCTCCACGCCGACTTGTTCACGCCACGCGGCGAAGAAACAACTGCGAGCGGATGCAAGCAGCGAGACTCGAACGACACTGACCAAGCCGAGCCGCACTCTGCAATCCTCTTACGACATGCTCCGATGCTCCAGCCACCCCAGGAACCACACGCGATGCGCTCAAGCCGGAAGCGAGTTGGACTACGCGCTGTAGCAGTGCTCATCGCAGCCTGCGTCAGCTTTCACACCCTGGCGCTCCTCGTGTTCTGCTCCAGCGCCTACCAGACCGCGATCCAGCCGTGGATCCTGAGACGCATCGAGCCGTTCTTGCAGCCATACCAGTCACGACAGGACATTGCAGCATTTGTCTATCTACTGTGCTGCGGCGTGTCGCCGACAGTGCTTGCGGGTGTATCGTGGCACGTCTTCAAACACAATCGAGAGCTACACGATTCGCTCCAGTCCGATCGCATCGCCCGCTGGCTGCGTCAGAAGCCGTCGTTCTCGCTGCCGTCTCGATGGCGCTCGCGCTCGAGTCAGTCCGACCCACTAGCGCCAACGACAGCACCACACAACGGTGGACTCTCGCCTTCTCCTCTCAAGTCTCAGCTGTACGTCGACGCGACTTGGGGCGGCATTGCGTTCTTGCTGCTGCTTCTCGTCGTATGCACAGCCGTGCTGATCCAAGTGCTCGTTGCGGACGGCATCTCGTCCATTTCGTCAGCGTCGACTGTGCTCCGCGCCATGGGCAAGAGCTTTGGGTACATGTGCTTGCTCACGATGGCGTGGCTGCTCCTCACGCTCGACAAGACAAGCTTCTGGGTAGCGTTCGTTCACTTGCCACACCCGCTCAGCGCAACGTATCGCCGTTGGCTCGGCGTCCTCACGCTCGTCTTTGCCATCGCACACTGCGTCTGCCACGCGAGCAATTTCTACTTGCGCCACCAGTTCGTCTCGCA
Organism: Globisporangium rhizosaccharum; assembly: GCA_023333795.1. NCBI lineage: Eukaryota > Oomycota > Peronosporomycetes > Pythiales > Pythiaceae > Globisporangium > Globisporangium rhizosaccharum. The sequence continues at coordinate 9,039 of JAASFN010001092.1, read as the reverse complement.
GCTCGTGCCGCACTTTGGCGCGATCTACCAGGAGACGCCGATCCGAGACGCAAACGGCATCAACGCGTTTGGCGAAGTCGCACTCGCAGCACTGATCGCAATGGGTGCTGCATCGGTGCCGGCGTTCCGCAAGCGGTGGTACACGCTGTACCTGAGCGTACACCAAGTCGCTGGCTCTGTCGCAGTGCTCGCAGTCTGTGTGCACTTTCCACAAGCGCTCTGGTGGCTGCTTCCTGCTCTCGTGATGCTCCTCACGCAGCGCGTCGTCGCTGGCCACCACGCGCGCTATCCAGTCGAGATTGTCGACATGGCGCCACTTCCAAACGGCATGACGCGTCTCGTGTGTCGCCGTCGACTCCAGCGCAACTACCGCCACCGAGCGTTCACGCCCGGGCAGTTTGTCTTCCTCTACGCGTCGCGCATCTCGTGGTTCCAGTGGCACCCATTCTACGTCGCGAGCAGTCCGAGCGCTCATCGCGACACGTTCAGAGTGTACGTCCAGGCAGCTGGCGACTGGACCGAGTCGTTCTTCGACCTCAGCAAGCTCGCGTACGCGACGCAAGAAGCGCCATTGGTGTTTGCTGATGGGTTTTACGGTCCGTCGCTGTCAAACTACTACGAGCAGTACGCGCGTCTCGTCTTGCTTGCCGAGGGCATTGGCGTCACTGGAGTCATTGCGATGCTCGAAGAGCTCTTCTACATCGCTCAGACGCAGCAAGCGTCAGGCCCAGGAGACTGTACACAAATGAGGACAAGTGACAGCGAAGACGGCCGCCAAGTGTGGTTCCTCTGGGTGTGCAAGGACACGTGTCTGTTCAAGGAGTTTGAAGACCTCCTCCTGCGCATCCGAGCGTTCGATCCGAACGAGCGCCGCTTTCGCATTCGCCTCTTCCTCACCAAGACGCCAAGCGCTCGAGATCTCGAGTACGCGCCGCCTGCACCGTGCGACTTCCAGACTCCCAACGACCTGCGCTCGAAGAAGACAGCGAACGAGGAACGAAGACATGGGAGCGGCGTGCCGGCGCACCACTTGGCCGCCATCCACGCTCACTCCACAGTGTGCACGCAGCCGCAGAATCGAAGCGGGTGGTGCATTCGCGTCAACGCTCGGCCGTTCCAAGCCGCAGTGGCAAGTCCAGTGTACCAAGCGCTGGTCGTGGTGACTGTCTTTGCTGCGACGTTAGCGCTGGCGGTGCACGTCGAGTGGCAAGACCACCAGCACGGCAGTGGCATCTTTGGCGGCGAGGCATTGGAGAAAGAGGGCATGTTCCGACCGATGCACCGCGCAGCGTGTGTGTTGGTGATCCTAGCCGGCTGCTACAGTGCCTACCTCGTGATCGCATGTGAAGAAGTCGGACGAATGGTGCGAGAGCGCGCGAGCTCGTCTCAGAAGTGCACTGATCAGGTACAAGCAAATCGAGCAGAGCACAGCTTGGGCGATCGAGTCGCTGCGTGCGCGACGACGATCTCGACCACAACGAGCTCAACGACGCACTGGATCGAGATGTCGCCGCACATTGATCGCCGCCTCAGTCACTCTGGCCATGCTGCTTGCGCCACATCTGACCGCTACGAGCGTTCAGCAGACTCCACTCGCTCTGGACTGGATGGAGTCACCAAAGAGAGGACGACGTCATTAAGCGAGTCGCACGAGCTTGACATTGTCGACAAGCTCCGCATCACACTCCGTCGTCCAGACCTCGACGCGTTCCTCGCGAGTGTCTCGAAACGCGTGAGTGCCTCGTCGTGTGCACCAACAGTAGGCGTCTTTGCAAGCGGGAACCCAAAGTTCCTCGACGTTGTTGACGATGCCACGGCGCAAGCAGACGTATTGAGCGAGCTTGCGACTCGAATGGTCGAGTTTCACGTTCATAGATTTGCATTTCGGTAGTCGCCGTTGAGAAGGGCATGTGCATGTGAGTAGGAACGACTGCCTGCGTGACCACGTGTTCATCCACTCAACACGAAGTACATTGACAGATTCGGCGCTTGTCCAAGCGACCTCCAACAGTACGGCATGCATAAGTATGATCAGCTCGCAGTTCTCAGTACGCCTTCGCCTTGCTGCCTTGCTCGCGGAAGAGCTTGACGTTGATCTTTGCTTGCTTCTCCACGCGCTTGAAGAGCTCTGGGCGGTACCCGAGCGGGAAGAGCGCCTCGAGCAGCACAAACATCGGCGCTGTGATGATCGCCTGGTCGAGCGAGTCCAGAAGCGCCGGTTTGCGGCGCTCGAACACGCCGTGGCCGATGAACTGGAGCGTCCACGCGATCACGTGCACAGGCAACGCGAGCTGCCAGCCCGAGACGCCGTGGCTCTGCGGTGCAGTGATCGAGACAAAGTTCGCGAACAAATACGCACAGCCCACAAGCGCTGCACCAAGAGTCCCGGCACTGGGTGTCGTGAGCGAAGTGCACACACACAGACCAAAGTGCTAGTTAGCAACGCATACAGAGACCATCATCAAGAGGTGACACGAGTGTGGCTATGATGATGCAGAGACGTACAGCGGATCGAGGAGAATGTACCACGCCATGTAGACGACTGCAATGACGGCCGAGTAGTTAAGCACGATGTAGTCGCCGTACGGAAGCACACTCAGGAACGCGGGCGTGGGTGCGAGTGCCTCCGTGTCGGCGAACATCATGAGCGCCGTGATCAGGATCGGCCAGATGCAGCAGAAGTGGATCCACTGGTTCACCTTGTCGTCATGGTACGAGAGGTAGAACACGAGCTGCTTCTCGAGATTGAAGCGATTCGCGAGCGCACCCATGGCTGGAGCAGCAGCTGAGGCAATGTCTGTGGGGATGGAGCGCGCTTGCAAGGCGATGTCGGTGACGCGGCGCGTGTTGCGAAGTGAGCGCTCGAAAGGATGCTTGGTCTCTGGTTGTGAGCATGGTTTCCAATGATAGTGAAAAAAGCGAGTTTCTCGGTGGTCTCTGTTTTGGTTGTATGATCTCGGACGTATACTTCTTTCGGACTAATCAGAATCAAGTTGAAGTTTAGATTCGTCACATAAAATCACGACAAAATCAATTCGAAAGAATAGCGCAATCACGATTCTGATTGGATAAAAATGCTTTTTCCGTAATCAAGTCGTAATGCATTCAAAAACAAAGATGTTATAGTCTTACTGTAAGAAGCACTAGATGGGCACAAATGGGTACAGCAGGGTACAGCAGCACCTTTGTGAGCTCAACGTCAAGCGACGACCCCAGCTCCAAGACCTCGACACGGTGCACAAGGAGAGAGCGAAGCAAGAGCAGGCACCGCAACACCGCAGTCTCGGGATATGGATGACTGGCTGCTTCGTGCAGCATCCAGTCGAACGAGACGCGCTAGCTCACGTAGGGCGAGAGTCATTGCCACCTTCACAAGTCCAGTATGAACAACTTCTCTCGAAGCGGAGCTCGTCGTCAAGCGCGACTTCGCGCAGATGAACCTGAACGTAGCTGATCGTGTTTAATGTCATGAGCAACGACAAAGGGCCCTAAAGTGCCGTATCCAGTAGCACACACACTCAAGTCGCAGCACTGCCCAGTCTCGACACTGCTCATTGAGAAGAGAAAGCGAACGCCATTCATTCAATATGCATCTACGATCTTTTGGTGAGCGTTCAAGCCGTGACCACTGCTATGTGTGCTCGTCGGTCACTTAAGATGAGACGACGATTTCCTCCATGGTCGTGAGATTCCGTGCGATGCCCTCGGCGCCGCTAACGAGGCAGTTGAGCAGCAGCAGCTCCTCCATCGACACTTTCTCGAACCGGTTGCTCTCCATGAGCCACTCGACGTACGCCGCCTTCATGCTCTGCGCAATGTCGCTCAGCGTAAAGTCCTCGACATTGAGCACGTCGTGCTGCCGGCGCATGGGCGAGAACGGCGCGTAGCCGCCATTTGTGCCCGTCGATGCGCGGCGCAAAAAGTTCTGAATGTGCTTGGGCGTGAGCGCCGCGGTCGTGTTCACAGTCGTGGCGGCTGCACCAGTCGGCGGCGTCGCAGCGCCACTGCTCCGGCGCGCAGCGTCTTCTTCGTTGATGCGCGGCAGAGCGCCGCTGATCGACGCACGACCACCACCTGCACCACCAACAACGGAGCCCTGGCGCCGCAGCACCGGTGCCTTCGGCTTGTGCGTCTGGTACACTTCGACCTCGAGCTTCAGGCCGTTCTCGAGCGCGTCCATGAACTCTTCGAACGACACCTTGCCACTGCAGTCCTTGTCCACAATGTCCATGAACTCGGCCACGTACTTGTGGATCTCGTCCTCTTTCACGGCGCCCGACTGCGCAAAGATGCTCTCGAGCATGACCGACACTTCGTCCGCGTCGATCTCGCCGCTGCAGTCCTTGTCCGCGAGTCGGAACGCCTCCTTCATCTGCATGAAGATCGCCGTCTGCTCCGGGTCGGCGTACAAGAAGCCGTCGCTGAAGAGCATCTGCAGCGTCGTGAACGTGTCCGTGACCGACGAGCGGAACTGGTGGCTCGCAGACGCCCACTTGTCGTACGTCGTCGTCGTCTGCCCTGGCGTCGGCTCGCCACTGCCACTCGCGCCGTCGCGAATGTCCACGGCATGCTTGAGGTTCACCTTGTGCTGCGCCACACGGAAGTTGAACCAGCGCACGAGCTTGTAGAGCAGCGTGTTGTTGTTCAGCAGTCGGTGCGCGTTGTCGAGCACGGCCTCGTACTTCTGGTACGAGAACGCCGGGCGCCAGAGCATCGGCTCAGCGTTTGCTTCGTGCAACAGCTTGCGCTGCTCGGCCAGCAGCCCAGGCACGGTCACTTGCAAGATCGTGCGGAGCTCCGCCATCGTTGCGTCATCGATCACGTCCGAGCTCGAGAGGTGGTGCCCAAAGAGCACGTCGAAGCTCTTCTGGAGCTGCTTCAGCGTCTCCTGGATGTTCGCGCGCAGCAGTCCCGTCGCGCTCTCGGGGCACAGCGCAAGCTCAACGAGAATGAACAGAATGATCCCCACGGACGTCTGCGCCAGGCTCGAGTACGACGAGATCGCGATCGTCGCGGAGCTGTCCGTGCCGCCCGCGAGGCAGACGTCCGACTGCTTGAGCAAGATGCCGGCGGCAATGAATGCCGACACGAGTCCGGCGTACGAGCCGTAGCCGCCCGAGAAGCGCACGTACATGGACACGGCGACCCAGATGAAGAGCGCCAGGTCCGACAGGAACACGTTCATGTACTGCGGGTGGCACACTTGCGAGATGAAGAACTGGAACACGGACGGCACGACGCTACCGGCCACGACGCCGCCGACACGGTTCACCGTCACGCTGAACGAGCCGCCGATGTGGTTTCCCATGACGTACGCGACTGCTGATGGCGTCGTTGCGCTGTATGCGTAGACGTAGACAGCGAGGAACGTGCCCATGAGGATCGCAATGGCGACCTTGAACGCCGAGAGGACCTTGAGGCGCGTGAGGTGGCTCACGATGAAGAAGCCCTTGATCGCCTTTACAATGAACGCCTTGGCGCGAATGCCGTCGGCGTGCTCCTTCTCGTTGTGCGTCGTCTGGAACGTAATGAGCGTCGAGCAGAACGAGTTGAGCGAGAAGAGGAAGAGGTTGAGCGGGACGTTGCCTTCGACGTCCTTGAGCGTCGCTTTCTTGTTGCGCAGCGTGCGGTTCTGCGTCGAGCGGTAGCGGTGGAGCGTGTTCTCCATCTGCATTTCGAGCGTCCGGATCGCTTGGAGCTCCAGGTCTAGCAGATCATAGGGAGTCATACACATGGCGGTCAGGTGAGTCGATCTGCATCGAGTCTACGAGTCACGTGCCACGCACGACACACACATAGCTGGACGTACGCTTGGCGCAGTTGTGCACTTCGTCCGAGATCTCGTTGAGCAAGTCGCCCGAGCGCATCTGAATGACGTAGATCTCGCGCTGGAGCACCTTCATGTACGCAAAGTGGAGGTGCTCGTACTGCTCGAGCTGCATGGCGCTGTTGAGCGAGCGCAAGTCGGCAATGAGCGAGCCAATGAGGTGGACGTAGTGCTTGGTCACGGACCGATTGAACTTGAGGAGGTAGTGGAAGCCCGCGAGCTGCTCCCACCAGACGTCCTCAATGAGCGCGTTCATGCGCTGGTGGCGCGCCACGGCGGCGTCGAACTTGCGCCGGAGCTTGAGCTTGAGGAAGTTCATGTGGTCGACGTTCTTGTTCTTGAAGCAGTACGAGTCGACGATGATGTTGAGCAGGTCGAGGATGTCGTCCGACGCCTTGCGCGTCTCGGCACGGAGGCGATTGATCGCACTGTTGAGAGCAATGAAGAGCCACATACACACATCGTGTTGTGAGTCTCCTGGTACGAGCAGCAGGTTCCCGCACGTGAGCAAGCGAACGAGAGAGAGCATCTAGGACGTACAAGACGGGGTACGGAATGAACATGATGAGGAGCGAGATGAGCGTGCCGACAAAGCCGACGAGGAAGTAGAGCTCGAGGTTCTTCAGGATATTGTCGGTCTCAAAGAACGCGTCGCCGGTCGTCTTGAGCTTCTTGCCATCGAGCGGGTTCGCCGGATTGATGATTGTCAGCGCTGCAAGCGAAAAAGACTGTGAGCACAGACGCCCGACTGTACGAATGCACCACGCTCGAGCAGACATGGGACGTACGTACCAAAGTAGAGGTTGTTACCAAGCGCAAACTTCTTGGTGTTGTTCTCGATCGGCAGGAGCAGGATGACGACAGTGAAGAGCATCATGAACGGCAGCACGACGTAGAAGTTGTGCTCATTGACCCAGTACGCGCTCGAGCTGAACGTCTTTGTGATCTGGAAGAAGCCGTCGGCTGGACCAGTCGCAGTCTCGGACGTCCGGACCGTGAACGCCGAGAAGAGGATCATGTTGTAGATGAGCGCCATGCCGACGCCGTAGAACGCCTGGCAGACTTCGCGGATCGTCGCGCCGACGTTCTTCTGCGCCGAGAAGATCACAGCGACGGCGCAGTAGCTGAGACCGCCGAGGTAGTACCAATCTGGAAAGACAAACCACTTCTTCGAGTGTTCGCTGTTTGGTTCGTAGTTTGGGTCGCGCGTCTGGATCGCCGAGGCGAGAAGCACGCCACACGCCACGCGAATCGACATCTCGGCGTTGAAGCGGAACTCGGCTGCGCAGATAGCAAGCGTCGTGGATGAAGCGTCCATCCATCCGTCAGTCAGTCAGTCTAAGCGTACAACACGTGAGAACGAGCAGGCAATCGTGACCCACGTACGGGCAAAGCGCTCTTGCTTGAGCGAGCCCTTGCGGCTGCTGTTCATGTCGATGTTCATCTTTGCGGCTTTCTCGCCCATGTCGTCGCTCCCAAACGTCATGCGACGCACGCGCGGCGGCGCCATAGGACTCGGCACTGCGCTGCTTGCGCCACTGCCGCGGTGCACGACGCCACCGCCATCGTGGGCGTTCAGTGGCACAGTCAAGTCGCTGATGCAGTCGTTGCATGTAGAAAGACATGGTTAGTCCGCTCGGTTCTGCGTGATCTCTTGCTAAACACAGATACGCCAGAGCTCATCGCAAGCAGCGAATCGCGGACGTACTTGTGTCGCGGACTCGGGAAGCTCATGGTGTCTCTCGCTCACGCTCACAAGTGTCGGTTGATGGAGCGATTGAACGTCGTTGCTCGTTGTTGAGCACGCTGTCGAATAGTTGAGAAGGCGAGACGACGCTGCTGCACTGCGCTTGATGCACGTCAGGAAGAGCTCTTGTCCTATGAATAAGACGGCTGCGGCTCTGCTGTTGCTAGTGCTGCTTGCAAGAGTGCGTGGGAAGACAAGTGGCGCTCGCTCACTCGCTCACTCGAGCGCTCGAGCACGAGACGAACAGATGGACGCGACTCGGGCAATGGCGCAATGCGATCCACTCGAGCTCCTGTTGCTGTCGGTCGGTCGGTCGTCGTCGTCGTGACCGCTCGACGTGCGCAATAGCGATCGCGCCTGTCTGCGGCACCAAGGGGTGCGGGTTTCCATTAATCTCGGACTTTGTATGCAAGCGGACTCACTCGGTTATGTCACGCTCAACTGTCTCAGGTTTTCCGAAGAACCAGTTGGTCGTTAGTTATTTCACTATTGATGGTTGTCTGCAAGCGCCACCACCACCAACGTTGACGTCGTCGTCATGCAGCGTTGTTTGCTCGAGACGCACGTGCATGCGATCACGTGGATCAGAACCTCGCGCTAGCGATCAGTACGCTCGATAACTCGATTCGACTCGATGCGCCTCGAATGTCAAGGCCATATCGTTCGAGACACATTCCCAACACTCCACACGCACACACACAAAGCACGCATGCTGGCGCTCCTAGCCAGCTGGTGGAAGCGCATGGAAGCCTGTATCTCTCTCATCCACTGCCTGCGCACGGCACGATGTCTGTCCTGTCCACTCGTCGAGCAGACTCGCACGATCGGCATGACACTGCTCTCCAAACGATCTCACATGCACCGCAGCAGCAGGCAAGTGTCCGACGCCTTGCATGACGCGATGACTCAAGCTGGTGTCCTAGGCTTCAGCATGGATCGCGATCTTACAGCAATTTGCTTGCTTCCGTTGTGCTTGCACGTCACGAACGAACAGCCACTATGTGTGCTCACCACAAGCGCGTCTTCACCAAGCATGCGCTTAGTACGAGCGTCGCGATGCTTCTTGGCGTGCTGTTCGAGCAGGACTCTGGAGTCATGAAGCAGACAGAGCAACGCGAGTGCCTCGTTTGACGAGCTTTAGTCAGTGACCAGAAGCCATCACCAAACACCACGCATCTCACCTTGTGACCACCGAGCGCTGCTACGTGGCACATGCGAAATGCCGGCGCTCAGCTGCGCGCTCGAGCACCAGCACCCACGATCCAAACGCTCGCATTGCTCTTGTGCGGCTCGACGTGCTCGTGTCAAGGTGTGAGCGTCACCTGAACGCTCGAACGCTGTTGTTCTCACGCCATGCTTCACGCTACGACCATGAACCAGTCTTCGTCTTGCTTGGTTCCATTGCCAGCGTCGCCTTACTTCGACATCAAGACGCTGGTGCGTGACTCCAGTGTGTGTAGCCACT
>JAASFN010001091.1:0-10444 GCA_023333795.1 Globisporangium rhizosaccharum | reverse complement strand
GATCGCAGGCAAAGGCGTGCGCGTGGAGTTCCGTCCTGCGCCAGCGAACGTGTCGTCGACTGGCTGTGCTGTCACTGGCAAGATGCCGTCGTTTGAGCTCTCGAGCATCGGCTACGGCGTGCCCAAGTCCGTGAAGAAAGAAGAAGTGTGCGGAGCGAACGAGCTGTACTTGAGCACGTGCTTCTCGAAGCGCATCGACGGCAAGGACAACGCGGTGCTGCGGCTGCGCATTCTGCAGTCGAACGGCGACGTTGGCTTTTGCACGGCGTGGCTCTGGGGCGACAAGGGCCACGTCATCACAAACAACCACTGCATCCCGGACAAAGCGACTGCTGCTCGCGTGACACTGCAGTTCCAAGTCGTGACTGCGTGCGGTCAGAAGAAGTGTGAGGCGCTGAGCTGCAAAGCAGGCGAAGAAGTTGGCGGCAAGTACACGTTCGAGTTCATCACGACCGACAAAGACATGGACATGACGCTGCTCCAGATCACGAAAGACCCGTACGGGATCGCGCGCAAATACGGGTTCCTGAAGATTCGCGACGGTCCGCCAAAGGTGGGCGAGAGCTTCTACTTTGTGCATCACGCAGGCGGGAAAGCGAAGCAGATCTCGATGGACGCAACCGGTGTCCCAGCGAGTGCAGTCGCGAACCCGTCGGCTGCGAACGCACATCTCTTCAAGTTCCCGACGATCACAGACTTGAAGACGTCGGGCTACAAAGCAGGGCGTGTCAAGTACATGGCCGACACGGAGCATGGTGCATCTGGGTCGCCGATCGTCGCGACGAGCGACAATGCTGTGATTGCGCTCCACCACGGCGGCGACTGCCCCAACTACGGCGCACCGTCGACGATTCTCCTCGACAAGCTTCGCAACATTGGCGAGTGGAACAACGGCATTGCTCCATGAGCATCACACCAGAAGGGCTTCGCAGCCAGTCTTGACTGTAGTCACCAAGAAATTGTGCATCTTGTCTCGTTTGAAGAGACTCGGTTGACGCTTGTAGCAGTCAGTTCTCGATTGCCACGAACGGCAGCAGTAGTTGTAGTAGTGCTTGAGCGGTAAAGCGTTCTGAAGGCCCTGTTGTGCTACTCGGTCGATGTCGAGGTGTCAAGGTCTGCAACCTTGTTGTGGTGAATGAAAGAATCACTTGATTCTCTGAACACCAAAACCAAAAACCAATGAGAAAACCGTTGTGGTGTGGTTTTCATCAGGTTCAATAAGGTAACAAAAAACCACGATTTTCAAACTACAAAAAATGTGTGCAGCCACTGAGAAGGAGACTGCGAAAGCAATAGCACGAACACGAACTCGTCTAAACGAAGAAAGTGTTTATGTGGATATATGATGTGATTCTCTTCGGATAAGCATCACATCGCTGACAACGAGCAAGAAGAGCCAGCAAACATACGCAGACAACGTTCAACAGCGCAAAGACGATAGAAGCACATCAGTTACGGAGCTTGCAGTAAGAGCTTGAGAACTGTCATTTGGCCGCAGCGTTCCCTTTGGAGCTCACAGAGCGAACAGGTAAAAGTATCTGGTCATGTCGGAAAAGCAAAAAACGCAAAGACAGGATACGAGACACAAACGAGCATGTGATTCTCTCGGATCATTCAGCAAAACTTGTCGTATGGCAATCAGTCCATATATTTGTGTTCAAATCACCAACATTTGCATGCTCCTAAGCAAGAATCACACCATGAATGTGGAGAAAACAAGATGAAATCAAAAACATACGATGCAAAAAGACGCACAATGAATGCACACCGCCTCGCACACACGCTTAAAAGCAAACACACACAATCACGCATCATTAATCTCTCTCTCGTCGCCGCTTGCACCGCTTGTGATGTCACATGGCTTCCATATCCACATTCACATTAAGCGCATACAGCGTGCTGCTACCCTCAAACGACCGCCCAGACGTCAAACAAACGTCGCTGCGTATTAAAACCCACTTTTCGAACACCAGACACACACGTACCTGGTACATGATACATGGTCAGTGCAACGCAACCGAGCACAGACTAACCAAACTTACACAAAACACAACGCACAAAACACACAGACTCATCCAAACGCAGACACAAAACACACAAAGTCAAGGACACACAAAGCAAAACCGATGTGACAAGCACAAGCGCACAAACACACACATACAAACAAACAAACAAACAAACAAACACACACACACACACACACACACACCCGCGCGTGTACACAGAGAGAAAACCCAGTCGAAAGACCCACATTTTGTTCTTGGCACAAGACGAAAGCACACACCACACACCGCATACCACAGACGGCACAAGACCACAGGCGACAAGAGGCAAGAGAGACACACAAAAGAGACAAGCGGACGAACTGATGACAAGAATGTCGATACAAACAACCAAACCATAAAACGACAGATGATGCGCCACATAACAAGAACAGCAACCGCAACTACAGCAAGCAAGCGCGATAGCAAAACGAGGAGCGCGAGCGAGCGAGTGGTTGATTGTGCAGGGGGGAGAGTGAAGGACCGAAGGCGCGAGGTGCAAGGTTTTGGGAGGAAAACGACAGCTGTGGGATTTGAACCCACGAGGGTTGCCCCAATGGATTTCAAGTCCATCGCCTTAACCACTCGGCCAAGCTGTCGTGCAAAACCACTCCTCGCACACACCAAACCTACCCCCAAAGTAACAAACCAACTAACCAACAAACAAACACCAACACCAACTCCAACTCCAACACAACATCGCATCAAACTCACACACACAACGCCAACAACGTCAACAACGTCAACAACACCAACAACGCCAACCACACAACCCACCACGCACAATGAATGCACACCGCCTCGCACACACGCTTAAAAGCAAACACACACAATCACGCATCATTAATCTCTCTCTCGTCGCCGCTTGCACCGCTTGTGATGTCACATGGCTTCCACGTTTGTCCTTCAGATGTGTTTACAAACAACTGCGACCAGCTGCGATAAAACAACGCAGGTGATCAATGACTGATAAAAAGGTCACAAATAAAATAGCGCAGGTGTTTTTGGCGCGTTTGGTGTCACATTTAACTCTGTCACATTTCGCCGAGACAGACGTCTTGTCATCGTCAGACGAATATGCGCGCGTTCGGGCGGCGCGTCGAGCTCATGCAACGCTGCGTGGGCGCGAGCCGCGCGACGCACACGCCAGTGGACCTCAGCAGCGTGCTCAGCGACGCCTCTTCACTGCAAGAGCTTGTCGCTGACATGTGGCTGCCGTTTGCGCAATTGCAAGTCGACGTTGTCGTCGCAGTGCACGAGCAGACAGTGAGTCTTCACGACACGGACGTGCACCACTTCAGTACTGCAATCGCAGGCGCCATTGCAAGCGCTCACCGCCTCGGTGCGTGCGTCTTGCATCCATTGACACACGCTTGCGACTGGATCGACTGACACGAGTGGCTGATTGTGTGATGGAGCAGCTCTGAGCGAAGCGACTGTCCTGTCCAAGCCGCCGCTACTTGTCGAGCCAGCTGTAATAGCAAGATCGCCTGTAAAGAAGCAGCAAAAGCGCGGACGTACAACGGCCAAGCGCACGCGCAAGCCAGCGACACAGCCACTGCCAGTGCCAGTGGCGACGCTAGTGCACCATCCGAATCCGGACTTTGTCTGCCATCGCGTCGTGTGCGTAGACGTTGGCGCCTTGCGCGTCGAGCTCAAGCGCCAGACGATCGCAGCGGCTCAGAGAGTGCTCCTAGGTACGTAAAACGCCTCTCGTATATGCGTCTGTGTCTGGTCCGTCGTCCAAGTGCCTCACACGAATGACTCGACAGTCCTCGACTGGATCGACCGCGTCGACAAAGTCCTCGCTGTCCGCGACGCAATCACACGTCTCGGCGCTGATGTCGTAGGCGTGAGCGTCGTCGTTGCAACTGACGGAGCGCTCATACAGGAGCTCAAGCGCGCACAGGTGCTCGTGCACTGCGCGTGGACGCCGCCACTTGGGTCGACAGTCGCTCGTACGTGTGACTCGAGCGGCACGCGGAGCATTGTGCCAGTGGGCGAGCCAGTTGCTGTGAACACGACATGCGCGTGTCACACGCCAGCGCTGCATCGCGTGGTCTCGATGACGCGCAAGCGGCGCCGGAGCGTCGATAGTACCGAGCGAGGCACAAGCGACGATGCTTTGCCACTGCCGTACTTGACGCACGTCACAGCGCAGTACCAGGTGCGGATCCGAGACGATGATGTGATGCTGCTCTTGGAACCGGATCGACGACTGACGGATGGACTGACAACTCTGGACGTACTGGACTAGGGAAACAACCCCAGCGAAGACCGGAGTGTGAACATCGCAGGAGGCGACCACGACGGTGCGAGTGCTGCAAGCGCTGCATGCTTGAGCCAAGAGATAGATAGACAGAGGGACTGGTGGACTCATCTCTCTCTCTCCTTGCCTGTGTCTGCTATATGAGATGCAGGGATCCGGATCCACGCCGTGTTCGATGGCCATGGCGGGTCGCTCGCAGTCGAGTACGTTGTTCACGAGCTCCACATGACCGTGTCTCTCTCTTTGTGAGTGTGTGAGTGGGCAGGGCGAGCACTAACAGCCACTCTGTCCGACCAGGCACCTTCGCAAGACGCTCTGTCAGCAGATCTTATCGACGCTCGCAGCAGACGACACACTCTCCATTGAGCAAGTGCGTGAAGCGAGTGGATCTGTTCGCGTGTCATCATCCGCTTGTACTGACTGACGCTTCCATGATCAATCGCACAGGTGACTGAACGCCTGAAGCTCGCGTTCACTGAGTGCGACGACGCGCTCAAGCACTCTCTCCTTGCGCTCCCAGTCGAGACGCACCTCTCGAAAGGCTATTGCAACAGCGGCGCGTGCGCTGCAGTCGCGCTGTTTGTGAACACTGTGCTGTTCGTTGCAAACGTCGGCGACTGCGCAGTTGTCATTGGCAAGAGACGCGCTGGGTCGACGACGTGCATCGCGACGCAGCTCTCGATTGATCACAGCTGCAGCAGCGCCGACGAAGTGAAGCGCGTACTCGAGCGGTCGCGCGACCGCAATGCGGTTCGCTTGAGCAAAGACGACCAAGCGAGTGGCGTCGGTGGCTTTGGCGTCAAGCGCGTGGCCGGGAGTCTCGCAGTCACGCGCGCGTTTGGCGACTTCTACTTGAAGTGCGAAGAGCTCAGCGCCGCGCCGTTCAAGGTGCGTGCGGCTCTTGGCCACTTGCTTCTGCTCTCTTCTGCTCTCTTCTGCTCTATGGGACGATAGGACACACTGCTGACCATACTGATCACTACTGCTACGGTGCGAACGCTAGAGCAAGCTCCCGTACATCACAGTCGAGCCGAGTGTGTCGGCGCATGCGCTCGACGGGAGCGAGAAGTTCGTGATCCTCGGCAGCGACGGGCTCTGGGAAGTGCTCACGCCAGACGAAGCCGTGCAGATCGTCGAGACGTTTGGTACGCTTTGTGCCTCTCTGTGTGCAGTAGTTCAGCGAGATGTGGTTGTGTGGGCGTCCACTGAGCGTCTGTACGTATTGGGGATGGCCGGTCGTAGATCCTGCCCAGTCGCTGTTCTTCTCGAGTGTCAGCGCGGCGCTGATCCACTCGGCGCTCGAGAAGATTGCGCACCGCGACGGACTCATGCTCCACGAAGTGATGGCGCTCCCGCCTGGTCCTGCGCGCCGCCGCTTCCACGACGACATCACGTGCACGGTCGTGTACATCCACCACGCCAAGGACCACGAGGACGTCCACGCCACGGACGAAGATGACAACGCCACTGACGAAGCAGAAGCCGAGCCAGAGACAGTAGTAGCAGCAGCAGAGTGCACGAGCAGCACAGTGAACGGCCATGCGCTGAGCGAGTCATGCACATGAGCGAGTGCTCTCTCACTCAACCGCAGCTAATCAGACACGCACTGATAGAAAGATAGATAGATCCACAGTGTCGGCGCTTCTCTCTACTCCGACATCATCATGTTGACATACTCAACGTAGTTGATGTTCCCGTGCTGATCTGGCTCGAGCTGCGTCCGCATCACACACAGCAGCAGCAGCACACGCCGTGTAAGAACAGAGTAGGCAACGAGACACTTTGTCGACTGGCCGCACCTGACTGATGAGCTCTTGCGCTTGCTCGGGCGAGATCTTGTCGGCGCCGTACGTCGTGAGCGCAATGAGGAGCTTGTCGGCTTTGATGAAGCCTGGCGCCGACGCGTTGCCTTCGAACGCGCGGAACGCGCTCTTCACTTGCTCCGACGTGTACGTGGCATTCACTTTGCGCGACATGACAGCGACGAACTCGTCAAAGTCGATCTCGCCGTTGCTGTCCTGGTCGATCTCGTGGATCATCAAGTCGATCTCTTCCGGCGACGTGTCGATCCCGAGCGTGTCCATGAGCTCCCCGAGCTCGACTTTCGTGATCGACCCGCCACGGTCCTGCTCAAGCGAGGCAAGAGTACATGAGAGAGTAGTAGCGCATGTGCGGAGGCATTAGGCACGAGAGGACACACGCGCAGCAAACGATCATAGGACGAACGCACGCGGTCGACGAGGTTGAAGATCTCGCGAAACTCAGCGAGCTCTTCAGCCGAGAGGTTGTGCGCCATGGTGCTGCTACTTGCGTGTGAGAGGATGGATGTCGAAGCGCTCGGTGCGAAGCCAGTGCGTCTCGCTTGATCGCTTGATCGCTAGATCGCTAGACGATAGTGGCGGCTATCGACTTGACTCCTTCTAGAGCGAAACGGACGCGACCATGCACCACACGAACAAGCATGGGTGTCCCATTGATTGACATGTACACACTGCTAGCCCTAGCTACATGGAGGCAAGTTCACAGACGCAACCGGTGTCATCAAGCCTCGGAATGGTGGCAGCGCACGGCGTGGTGTATCGCTCTGAGCTGCTGGCGCTCGCTTGCGTACGTCCTTGGTCAGTAGTACAAACAGCGGTGTCGACACAGTGCTGGTCCGAGGCGTCTCGAGTCGTGCGCTCGTGTCGATCGACAGTTCTGAGCGCGCTCGCTTGCGTCGCAGTCGCCACATCTGCTGGATGCAGCGCGCTGCGCAGTGCGCATGGAGCTGCGCCATTGCACTCGGTTCACTGCTGTCATCTCCACTCAGTAGTCGCATTCGCTGCATTGACGCTGGCCGCTGCAGACGCGCTTGGTGGTCTGCTCGACCAGCTCCAGGCGCATCGATCGCATGGAAGTACGTCCCGTGGCGAGCAAACAGGAGTGCCATCGCAACGCACGTGAAGCTCGTCGTCGTTGTCGTCGGTAGCACCGGAGCTGATGCTGTGCGCAGCAGTGTCGGAGGATCAGCTGAGTGCGCGCGACGGCGCAGCGCATGGCTGCTCGGTGATGTCTCACACACTACAGGAGCGCTGTCTTGAAGGAGTGGACACGATGCGATGCGCCAGCGATTGAACGCTGCGCGCACGAGTGACGACTTCACGACTCTGTCGATCCCCTGCTTGCGTCTCTGAGCCACGTCGCTCGACGGACGCACTCGCTCACGCTCACTGATCTCACCACATGCGCTCAAACTGTCGTCTGTAGTTGTGAGGAGCGACGAGGGCGTGACCGCTGCGCTCTCGCGCGGTCCACGCACAGTCAAAGACGACAGTGTGCGGTGAATGGCGACTGCGAGCTGCATCGTGTGCTGTCCACATGAGCGCAGAGCGACGACAACGACGTCGAGCGCGAGGTAGCCGATGAAGAGGAGCATTGCAACTGTCGAGACGACGCGGAGCAGATCCGGCGGCAGTAGCTCGAGCGCAGGTGGCACCGTAATCGTGGCGTTGCTCCCACTCAGTGGCTCAACCATCGACTGCGCTACTGTGTCTCTGTCCATGTTCTCCACTTCGTAATCGACACGCTCGCTGGTCTCGGTGGGAGTCGCAGACGTTGTGTCCTCAGCGCTGCGGCGACTGCTTGTCGATGGCTCCACTGCTGCGACTGCTGTTTGTTCGACACTGGCAGGTGAGCTGGTGTCGAGAGCGTCGCTGCTCGCTCGTCGCACTGCATCATCCTCATCCGCTTCTTCATTCTCAAGAGCGTTTTCTGCGTCTGTCAGTCTCCGCGCATCACTTGCGCGTTCTTGGTCATGCAGTTCGTCTTGTCCATTGCGTGGCAAAGGCGCTGACAGAGCGTGACCAGCAGCACGTATGTCGTCGTTGGTAGCAGCAGACTCAACAACGTCGTCCCCTTGCTGCCTCTCGAGCGCATCGACCTGTGCGCTCTCTATCGCTGCGCTTGTGTCTCCTTCATGCGCGCTTTGTTCTGGTGACTTGCTTGCGAACGACACTGGGCTGCCAGAGGCAGAACTGCCGCGGATAGCAGACATGTGATGCTCGCTCTTGTCCGATGGCGCTACGGCAGTGTTTGTATCTCGCTTGAGTGCTTGCCCATCGTCTTCGACTGTGCGCTGCTGCTGCTTGAGCGCTGCGATCATGAGCTCGACAGCTGAGACGTGGCTCTTGAGCTGGTCGCTTGACGCATCGCTACTGCTGCTGCTGCTGCCAGCACCGGTGTCCCTATCCATAGGACGCATGGCATCATCGCGGCTGCTGCTGCTACTGTCGTGCTTCTCCTTTGCCTGCGAGTCGCAGGGCGGAAGCGAGTAAATCCAGTCGAACGAGCGCTCGAGCGCAGCGCTGAGAGCACCAACGCAGCTCTCGTCAACACGCGCGTGCGCAAAGCGACAGAGATCGACTGCGATGTTCGCAGCGTCGTCCTGGAGCCATTGGAGCGACGGATGTGGCTGCGGACTGCTGCGATCGCCGGATGCGAGCACGTGCTTGACGATCATGAACGATGGCAGCGATCGCGCGGGCTGTTGCTGTTGCTGCTGCTGTTGTCTATGGCTGCACACGTGCTCGAAGTCGGCAATGCTCGCGAGCGCATCGTAGAGCACTGATGCACACGTATTGCTATGGAGCTTGTGCATGTGACAAAAGCGGCGCAGCTGTGCAGGTACATCACGACGTACGTCCACGCGTAGCAGCACAGGTTGGAAGTCGAGCAGCGCTGGCACAATGAGCCACGCTGGCGGAGTGCTTGCGCTCTGTGTCCATGCGTGCGTGAAGATGATCGTCGATGGAGTGGTGGTGCTACGTGTTGCTGCTGTTGCTGCAACGACGCTTGCGCTCGATGCAAGTGTCACGCACCGCACAAGCCTGTACCATGAACGCGACCACATTGTGCTCTTGTCCTGCATTGCAGACCGAAGCGAGGGATTGACAGATGGGCGTCAAGCGAGCACGTTGCGGTGCTGCTGCGCAATTGCGATCTTTCCGCACGAAGCGTCGTTTCGAGCGAGTGATTTTTCACTTGAGTAATGTATACTGGCGGACAGGAGCAAAGTCAGATAGTGCGAAAAGCAAGGGATACGAGCAGATCAAAAGGAGTGGTTGATTCTGTGACGTGGCAAAAATGCGAGCTCGATGTCGATGTGATGATGATCAAGTGAGCACTGCATTCGTCTTGCGCGAACTGAATCGCTCGAGCTCAAGCACTGGCAGGCGCTGCGCCATAGTGATGCCGCTGTGTGGCGCTTTGGATGGCGACGATCGCTTCGTTCTTGCCTGTTCTGGAACGCACGAGTTCGAACGAACCGAGTCCATGCTTCCAGCGAAATGAGGCGCACGCGCTCTCTCTATCGAGGAAATGCTGGGTGCGCATGGAGCGTGTAGTCTGAAAGGTGATCGAGTACGAGAAGCAGTGTGTGCTGTACCGTTCCACCAGCAGCAATACCACCACCAGCAGCGCTGCCACGAGTCGTCGATGTCGATGATGAAGAGAAGGAGGAAGGGCGGACCATTGTTGTTGTCTAAAGACGATGTGATTGCCTGTGTAGCAACAGTATCGATTCGCCCAGCACGTACACATGGTCTCGAGCTCGAGCACGCGCACATGAAGCACCAGAACAGCGAGCGCAAGAGCTCAAGAATGGAGGGTGCTGCGCTCACGTCGACGTCGTCGACGGTGCGATCAACGTCGATTCAGAGAACGAATCTTGTGAGGTTTCAGCAAATGTGTCTCTTACCCACTATTATGACAGCCACAGTAAAAAGTAGGACATGAAAGCAAGCGAGAGACTGTAGTAGACGCTTACACTTGATAAATGAATCCTGCGTATGCAATCGAGTGCGAATGTACTCAATCTATCACTGTACGTTCCTCGGTTAATGTCCCGCGCAACCGCTCGAAACCACCACTCGGCCAAAAAAGCCGCTCGCCTGCCGCTCTGCCAGTTGCTGCACCAGTTTGCTCTTGCTGCTGCTGTCGTCGCGTGCTCGTCGCTTGCTCTCGCCGACCTCCACGTGTGTGGCCTCCACCTGCTGTGTGTGTGTGTGTGTGTCGCGCCATCTTTACCAGCGCACGCCCTTCAGCTTCGCGTCCAGTCTCGATCTCGCCGGCTGCGACACAAGAGAGAGAGAGAGAG
>JAASFN010001090.1:0-10450 GCA_023333795.1 Globisporangium rhizosaccharum | reverse complement strand
CGGGTCGAAGCGCAAGCTATCGAGGCTGTTGCTCGAGATGCTGTCGTGCGCGTTGCCGCCTCGGCTGCTGAGCTCGAGCTTGCCGCCCGCGCCAGAGTTGGGGTAGTGCTGGTGCTGCTGGTCGGTATCGAGCGCTTCGACTGCGGCCGCGAGGCGCTCGATCTCGTCGTCGTCGTCGCTGCTCTCCATGAGACCGCTCACCTCGAGCTCGAAGCGCACGACGTCGCAGACAGCAAAGATAACAGCGACGTGGAGCGCTGGGCCGCGCTTGAAGACCATGTCCGGGTCCCAGATCAGGAACGCGAGCGTGTAGATCCATGTGAAGACCTTGCACCGCCGGAGGTTGCGCTCAAAGTTCTCGGGCGAGGGACCGTACTTCTTGCTCACGCGCTGGCCGTAGACAATGAGCGCGCTCAATATTGCAGGCGGCCACGCCATGGTGTAGAGCGTCTGGAGTTCCTGCTCGTCGCGCCGCGACTCGTCCGGGCACTCGAAGAACGAGACCGCGAGCAGCACGGAGAGCACGAGCTCAAAGCCGGCTTCGATGAACTCGCGCGCAGAGAGCTGCTCCAAGCCTTTCTTCGTGAACTTGACGGTCGCTAACGCAGCGAGTGCAGCTGCATGTGCCATGGCGTCGAGTGTCGATGTGTGGCGTGTGGATCCGAGGTGAGGTCGTGAACGTGCCGACGTCCACGCGAACCGCTCGCTTGTTCGTCGTGGCGCAGAGGTCGTGTAGTTATGCGACGGATTGGTGCTGTGTAGTTCAGACTGTGTAGTTCAGTAGTTCAGATATTCGCACTTTATTGGGACTATTGCGCTTTGTAAAGAGTCAGTTGGTGATCTTTCGCGATACATGCCAGCTGGTCGTAGAGATCACTCGACGCAAGACGCGCGCAGTGCGAACGACCCAGCTCAACGCGAACGACAGCGTCGTAAGCTACAGCAGCCACACACGCACACGCGACCGCTACGCTCCTGGTCCTCTACGCGAGCTGGTGCCAACCTGCGACGCTGAACCAACGAGATCGGCAGATCCACAGAGCCATTACAGCGACAGTCACGCTGTGCGCACGAGCGCTCGCGTGTCCGTGACGCGCGCACTCGCACACTTGTGCGCTCACACACATCGCCACTCCACACACACAAGCACTGTAGCGATACGACCGTCATGGGCAACCGCCGCCGCGTCTCGCAGATGCTGAGCGTCGACGACGCGTACTGGGGCTTCGTGAACAAGCTCCGGTTCTACCGCTGGGTCTACGCAACCATGACGCTCTTCGGCATGTTCGCGATCGTCGTGACGTTCTTCAACATCGGCGCCGGCACGCCGTACGCGCCGGACTTCCTCAAGAACAAGCCAAACCTCACGGTCTCACAGATGAACGAGAACGAGCGCCTGCTTCAGTGGCTCTACGTCTTCGTGCCGTCGCCCGTGCTCCTCGGTTGGTTCGTCGTGTACTTTGGCAAGTTCTTCTCGCTCGTGAAGATCAAGCGCCTGCGCAAGACGCGCAACTTCCGGTACAACTTGCTCTGGGCGTCAGTCGCCGCCGCTGCGATGTACGCGGCGTTCATCAAACTCACGCTCAAGATGGAGCTCAACACCGGCCCGAAGCTCCGCGGCGCGATGATCATGGCGCTCTGCGAGTTCGGACTGATCTTCCTCGAAGTGTACGACGAGCGCCGCACGCGCAACCGCCGCCACGAGCTCAAGCGCGTGCTCCAGGCGCACGCGCAGCGCAGCGCGCAGCTCGAAGACCAAGTGCGGCACGACCACCACGTCCAGCAGTTCCAGACCGTCGATGGCGCGAATCCTCACCGCAGCAACGAGCGTGAGAGCCAGGAGCTGCAGACTGCGCACGAGCGCGCGCTGGAGCACCAGCACCGCAACCCCGTGCCAGGCGGCATTCTCTAGCTCGAGCGTGCGTGTACGATAGGTGTGGCTGCATACTGAAGTCCATAGACTGTCGCTACATACCCACAATCAGCGGATTTTCTCTCGTGTGGATTACACAAATGACAAACACATAAAAAAGGATTCGTGTCGCTAGTATATTTTGTTCAAGTACACCGCATATTTTATTGTTGCGCTTTCTGCAGTCGAGCGAAGCAGGTCAATGCGAAAGCATCGAAGCCTCGTGCATCTGAGCCGAAGCGAGCGAGCAAGCGCAAGCGTCTTGGGTTCATTTGCCCACGCTCACCGCCACGCACACATACACAAGCACACACACGCGTTCACTTGACTCTCTTCTCTCCGATGGGGAACTCGTCGAGCAGCAGCCGACGACACTCGCGCACTTCCCAGCAGCAGACAGCTCGACGCACGAGCACAGCAACGCAGTCTGGACCGCGACGCGAGTCGAACACGACAGCACAGATGATCCCCGACCAATTCACATCACTGAGTCAAGTCACTGCCGGTGAGCAAGAGCACTGTCGTCACGCTGACATGTCACTCTGCCCCACATCGACTGACGGACTGACTGTTTGCTCACAGCACTGCGGCACCACGGTCTTGAGAGCTGCAACCTCATCATTGGCATTGACTGTACGTGTGTGGACAACACGAACGAGGAGCTCGAGTGTGAGTCTGTCTGTCTGTCTGTTTGCTAGATCACTCACACACAGCGCCGATACGATGCGATCGCAGTCACCAAGTCGAACGAGTGGAGCGGCAAGCGCACGTTCAACGGCCGGTGTCTCCACAGCACAGACGAACCGCATGTGCTGAACCCGTACGAAGACGTGATCGAGACGATTGGCAAGACGTTACGAGACTTTGGTGCGTTCTCCTCCATTCAACTGCTGCTGCGGTCGTGGTCACATGCACACTCACTCACACTCCGAGACGCGCTGACGCTTGTGTTTGACGTCACTAGACGAAGACAACGTGATCCCAGTCTTTGGCTTTGGCGACGAGATGACAGGCGACCACTCGGTCTTCACGCTCTCGGACGACGTCCTGCGCAAGCCAGGCTTTCCACTTGAAGGCATCCGCGCGCGGTACCGCGAAGTCGTGCCGAACGTCGTCATGGCCGGTCCGACGTCGTTCGCGCCGATCATCAACGAAGCCGTCGGGATCGTGAACCACACGGGCGAGTACCACATCCTCGTGATCATCGCCGACGGCCAAGTGACGCGCTCAGTCGACATCCCAGCCCACGCTGTGAGCAAGAACGAGAAGGACACGATCGACGCGATCACGTATGCCAGGTACCGTCACTCGCGTCCTGCGTCTTGCGTCAGGAGTGTCCTGGGTCTTCAGACCAATTGCGATGTCCTCACGCACGCACACTACCTACCTACTTGTCTGTATGCTTCTAGCAACTTCCCACTGAGCATCATCATGGTCGGCGTCGGCGACGGTCCGTGGGACTCGATGATCTACTTTGACAACTACCTTGTGCACCGCAAGTTCGACAACTTCCAGTTCGTCGACTTCCACGTACGTCTCCTTGTTCACTCGACTGTCTGACTGCTTGACTGAGCCACGGTGGCTCACACTGTCATCCAACACTCCTGACCGAATCTGTCGCTCTGCAGAAGATCACGGCGCAGTACGGCTCGCAGCAGATGAAAGAGACGCAGTTTGCGCTCCAGGCGCTCATGGAGATCCCGCAGCAGTACCAGATCATCAAGGACCTGAACTACCTCTCGCGCGACAACTTTGCCAAAGGCGCGTACATGCTCGCGCAGGACCTCCCAACGGTCGAGATCTACCCGTGTCCGCAGCCAGTGCAGCGCACGTTCGTGACCGAGTACGCCGTGTACCAGCCAGCGTTCAGCGCAGACTCAGGACTTGCGAACAGCAGCAGCAGCACGAACACTGCGAGTAGTTCTGGCGTCTTTGTGCCGTCGTACGACAGCGCTGCAGTCGCGACCGGGTACCCAGTTGAGATGGCGCCGTCTGCGCCATCGGACGACCCAGACACAACTCCGACTGCGCGTCCACCGCTTCAGCACCGCGAGTCGCGTGCTGAGCTTGAGCTCAGTCGCTTGCAAGAGGAGCTCCTGTGCTGCATCTGCGAAGAGCGTCGGAAGGACACGGTCTTCCAGTGCGGCCACGAGACGTGCAAGACCTGCGGCGACTTTCTCTCGCACTGTCCGAGCTGTCGCGCGGAGATCCAAGTCCGGATCAAGCGCTTTGGGTAGACTCTGGCGATCTGCGATGCGGTCGCAGAGCCTGTTCATGTTGCCTGCCTGCCTATCTGTCGTAGAGAGAGAGCGATGGATTGATCGATTGACTCTTGCGTACTGAGCGACGCAAGAGTATCGTGTGCTTTGCACAGACTGCCTGCCTACCTGACTGACGGAGTGGGGTGTCGGCCGGCAGTATGTATGCTCCCACACCACACTCCACACCAATACAAGCGAGAGCTGGAGAGACAGAGAGCTAGAGAGACAGAAGACGTGGTCGTAGGATGCCTCATGTGTATTTGATGGTACTTTGCTCAAGGTTGCTAGTCGCGCTCGGTTGTCTCACTCCCTCTTGTCTCGGAGGTCTCGTGGAGGTCTTTGCCAGTGGCTCGTTAGTTCGTCGGGGAGCCGACGCGGCTCTCGCTCTCGCGCTTCGCGCCGTGGCGAATGCACACGCCGTTGCGCACAGCGCCTTTGTTGCAGCCGTCGGTCTGGCACCGCTTGCCGCCGCCGTGCGAGACGCAGAGCGAGCCACCGACTGCGCTCTTGGAGCAGCCGTCCACTTGGCACCGCTTGCCGCCGCCGTGCGCAATGCACGAGCCGCCGAGGAGCGCAGTCTTCGTGCAGTCTGGCGTCTTGCACTTGCGGCCGCCGCCGTGCGCCGAGCAGAAGCCGCCGACGAGTGCAGACTTGGTGCAGCCGCTCTCGCTGCAGCGCTTGCCGCCGCCGTGCGAGATGCACAAGCCGCCTTGCTTGGCGCTCTTGGAGCACTCGGGGTGCGAGCAGCGCTTGCCGCCGCCGTGCGAGATGCAAAAGCCGCCAGTCTTGGCGCTCTTGGCGCAGCCGTCCATGCGGCAGAAGCGGCTCTGCTTGTGGTACTTGCAGAACGAGCCGCTCGGGCCCCGAATCGTGCGGTAGCAGTCTGGCTTGGCGCACACAGTGTTGAGCATCGTCGTGACGTCAAAGCCGCCGCTGCTCGGCGGACTCGCGCTGTCGTCCAGTGGCTCTTTCATTTCTTCGTCCGAAAAGTTCGAGTCGGCGTCCTGCTCGTCGTTGTCATTGTCGTTGGCGTCGTCCATCGCGACGTCGTCGTGGACGATGAAGCTCAGACTCATAGCAGCGATTCCCGACGTCGCGCTGGCCGACGGACTTGGGAGGAGCTGGGACTTGTCAGCGTCACTGGGCGAGAACGGCTGGACGTTTGCGTCGCAGTTCTCGTCGTCGTCGTCGCTCGAGCTGCTGCTCCCGGACGAGTCGTACTGGTGCTGCTCTTGATGGTACGACGCCATGCCTTTGAGGTGGCGCGTGAGCAAGAGCGTCTTGGAGTCTTCACCGAGGTGCATGCTCGAGATCGTGCGGAGACGACGCGGGTCTGGGTTCGACTGCGGCGAGCGGTAGTACTGGTGCGACGAGAAGGAGCGAGGGCCTTCGGTCGTCAGCTGGGGAAGCGGTGAAGTCGAGGACATCAAGCTTGCGTGGGGCGGAGCGCGCGAGTAGAGGGCGAGGTGGCTAGCGGCAACGAAAGGCTTCGAAGAGAGATCGAGATCGAGGGAACGATTGAGAGAGAGGAAGGAGGAAAGAGGCGAAAGAGCTGGGAGGCTGGTACAGGCTGCGGAGAGCGCTGTGGAGTAGGGAGGTACGCCGCTGGGGGTCGTGGGGAAGGGAGCTCGGAGGCTGCGCTTAAGATATAGCTGCGTAGCAGACTATGGTCTCGCTTCCTGGAGGGGAAGCTGAGAGAGAGAGCAGATCGGTCGGTCGTGGAGGGCCGAACGAAATTCTCGAATGAGCAGAGACGCACGCTGCACGCGCCAGGTGCAAGGCGCTGCTGAACGAGCGAGCGAGCGAGTGTGTGCGAGTGTGGCCGTCGTCGTGAGGGCGGAACTATCCCTCTCCATGCGACCACGGTCGCACTTGCGACTGGCCCTTTTTGCTCCAGCTCTCCTCCTCTTCGTCATGTGACGCCTGCATCTTGCACTCTCCGTATAGAGAGTAGGCAAAAACAACAAGCTGAACTTCACTATGCCTCTGGGTTTTCAAAGCACAATCCCAATGCGATCGCGCACAGTACTCGCTGCTCCTGAACAACCAACCAACCAACAGTACAAGGTCCAACCGCACACCTGTGGCTCGCACGCCAACCAGCTCCGGTCTTGCTTTGCTGGCGTTTTCGAGTTGCTTCCAAGAGGCATCTTACAGTACGACGCACAACTGGTCCGCCCTTGCTCGAGCGCCTGTCCACGTTCACACACACATGCTCGTCGTCTCCTCTCCGTCGCGACCTCGAACGTCTGTGCGCGCTCGCTCGCTCGCTCGTTGGAGACGACGGCGACGACGACAATCGACCGATCAACCGATCGATCGATCGATCGATCGACTACCCGACGCGTGCACGAGGCAGACCATGTGCATTGCCTGTGACTGCTGCTCGTTGTCAAAGCGGCACCAGTGGCCGCACATGCGTTCGCTTTCGTCGCGATCGGGTGGCGTGCGCGTGCGTGGCGACGACGACGAGATCGTGCGAGTCCGGATCCAGACGCGTCGCCACTTTCCTTATGTCATCTCGTGGCGCGCGCCGCTGCTCTGTGCTAATAGTATCTGGCGTGGGTCTGTGCGTTAGAAGGCAGTCTTGTTGTCGCGAGACAGCAGCAGCGCTGGATTGAGGACGATGTCGCTGCAAGAATGCAAGATTTGGTTGCACACGAGTCAGAACGCTGGCGAAGCAGCAGCAGCTGGCAAGCGAGCGGCGTCGCAATCGCGAAAGAAGTGCCGGACGATCGTTGTCATGCCATGCGAGTCGACGGCTTGCCCACCTCTTTCCTGCTTTCCCGCATTCTTGTTTGTTCTCCTGTGTGTGTGTGTGCTTGCATGCGCAGTTGGTTGAGCTGGCTTGCACGAGCACCAGAAGCCTCAGAAGCGAGGCGACCAGCACTCGCTCACTTGCCCAGTTCGAAAGAAATGCTCGCCTGTCTTGGCAAGCACCTCTCGTGCATTCTACCTGCCTGCTGGTCGATACGGTCGCTTCCAGTACACAGTGTATCTCGGTTGTTGTTGCTCGGTTCGCCTGCTTGCACTCACATCTTGGTGCAAACGCTCCTGTTACTCACGCTCGCAGTTGTTACTCACTGCATTCGTTCACTTGCCACGTGAACCGAGCGCGACGAAAGCGCCAGCTGACGTGTCGCGGACGCGTCAGCACCAGCTCCGTGAACAAGCACGCTGCACCAACGACGCGAACGCACAGAGCAGCACCAGGAAGCGACGCGCGCACGAGGACTGACGGCAGGACAAGAAATTTCGCCCGCGGGCTCTATCTCGCTCTACGCGCGCTGCGTCAGGCACTCTGGTGCGCGAGGTCGCGAGAGCGAGCGCTCTGCGTGTGACTGGACGATCGTCGAGCTCCAGAGCTCCAGACGATCTTCGCACGCACGGACGCACGCATGGACAACACAGGCTCCTCCACTCGCAGCCTGACAGGCAAGACAGCCGCTTGAACTGCTGCAATGATGGTGGTGGTGGTGATCCGCAGCGCGAGCCACACATCTCGCACGACCTCGAGCGAGCGGACAGCAAAGCGCAAAGGAGCTCGAGCAAGCGAGGAGCGTGGAGGTGGCAGTGGCGGAGTCGCGCCAGAGAGTGGCGGACCTCTGCTTGCTCGCGAAAAAAGGCGCGCGCCACGTGGCGCGACGTTGCAGACAGCGCGAGGCACTGGACACTCGCGCACGCATGCGCTGACGCGAGAGCCCTCGCTCGACGCGTGAACGAGCGAGCGAGCGCGAGTGGATATTGGTCGCGCGCCGTATCAGCAGTCCGCACTCGGAGCTCAAACGTGTGTGCGTGCATGGTGCGCGAGCGAGCGTCCACGTCCATGAACGATGAGGCGCGTGATAGCGTGCTGCTGCGAGAGCGTGTCCTGTTGTTGTGGGTGCTGCTGCGTGTTGGCAATCGTCGTTGCCCTGCACCTGCACACACCAACCGAGAGTCTGAGTCCCACTGAGCCATCATTACACACTTGATACACTTCATTCCGACCTTGCACAAATTGTTGTCAAGCGAACCAGTTTGGGTGTCATCTGAACGCGACGACGACGCCAACACGGCAGCATGAACACACACGCACACGTTCGAGCAGCACCATGAGCACACGTACATGATGTTGAGCATTGCTACCAAGGGTGCTAAACTGACCAAATATTTGTGAACTTGCTGCTGTAATATGTCGTACAAAATACAGCTGAAAGTGGCTAAATGTTTTCCTTAGAATCTTGCTCCAGATTTCCTATTCATGTGTCCAGTACTAAACGGCGCTAAAAACTGCTTTAAAATAAATATGAATATGACTTTTTGAAGCTAGACTCTCTCTAGATAGATATAATTTGGCTAGTTTCGCGAAATATTCGGTGTAAATCTATAGACTAGCTTAACTCTACATGTGAACATGTTCAAATCTACTAGGTCTACCAAGTGGTACCATGTCCAGTTTTGCATAATTAGCTAGGTCCACAGTGTTTGTAGTCAGCTCAAATCCTCTCCTCCTGCAGAGCTGCGAACACACACAACCTGCAGTACGTTGTGTGGCGGAGTGCCACGGAGTGAGAAAGTGAATCAAGTTCGTGCGTGTGTGTGGTAGCTAAGCAACTGATCTTTGACGACCCAACCGTGTATGGATACAGCGACAAAGTAACTCTGAGTAGCAGATAGATGTTCAGACCACGCTATACTGCTCACTCCACTTGATCATCAACTGCCGGAGGCGGTCCAAAGAGAAGAAACGGACCAGCTTTAAAGAACGCGTTATTGACACATGGCGGCGTGATCCCTTCGTGGGCTCGCAGCGTTCGCTGCATCATGTCCTTGCGTCTTGCTGCAGCAGTTGTTGGTGGACCCATAGTGAAGTAACATTGGCTACACTAACAAGAATTGGGTGACCACGCGGACATGCACACAAGGAGCTCATACGCGTACGACTACGTTGCAAGTAATCGCCTTCCTATTCAATGCGCCTCAATACGCACAACAGCAGCAAACTATTTCAGTGACTTAACTATTCGCATTGTTCTACCAGGCGCAAGCTCATAGATAAGTGGGTCGCTGCACGGGCTGACAGAGGAGAATGTTCCCCAAAGCAAAACGGTCGCTCAACTTCGATACCGTCCGCATGGCGCTGGCACCGACCAAATCAAAATAGATCAACACTATGAGGCGTGACGGCTGGCCAGTATCAGCAAAATCACTCAAGCACCAGGATCTCCGAGAAAGAACACATCAGTCGATCCGTTGTATTCTGCGCGACGCCGCGTCGTTGCAAAAATCGCTCGGTGGCACCGAATGTTACATGATGCGGCGTGGCTCACGACATTAGCCATGACAACAGTGCGACGGATCACATTAGGAGAAGTAATCATTGTGTGGGCTGCATTCTAGCGCATGTACAAAATGCGTCGCTTTTCTTGTTGGTGAGCGAAACGCCGTATGCTATACGTCGCGGCGGCTTTCTCCCGCTTGCTGAACAGCACTACCCAGACGTCTTCAGAGTGGTATACACACACGCCTTCTTGAGCACGGTGACTCTTCTGTAGTGGAGTATCATAGCGTCGCATGGCTCAAGAGCACAGTCGTGCACGAGCAGTTTTCATTCTGTCTGAGCTGGATTCGTCGGTTGATTCCATGTCACGACGTTGCTTTTCGATATCCATGGACAAAGATGATCGATATACAGGTAAGTGGACGCAAGTTGGGACCGCTTGGAGCCGACACCGCTCTTGGGTTTATTATTTTACTAACAAGTTGTACACGGTTAGCAGCATTGGTATCGCAAGAGGAGAGGGGTCTTGAATGCCTTACTGGTAGTCGTCGAGTCAAGTTGACGTCTCGGAGACGAAGCTGCGACGGATTTGTTGGATCACTTCAGTAATCGTCGTGATTGATGAGGAGTTTGGCTTGATCACGAGAATATTCCGGTATCATTTGTGTATCCCGATCGACCGCATTGAACAAGCAATAGATTTTCAAAAAGTGTTGCTTTACTGCAGTAAAATTCATTATCACACGCTCTCATAAAAACGAAAGTAATCGGCCACTCGGATAGAACAAATGAATGGCCAAACAGATACACGCTCACATAAAAACAAAAATGATACACTCGTATTTCTCTAAAACCTGAATGTTTTCAAACACTAAATGGCTTGAAAATGGTTGGAAATAGAAGATGTCAACCATCCGCACTCGTGTAGTGTCTGGTAGAACCGGTTCAGTTCACTTTGTTTTTTCATTATGGTTACTTCCTCGCACCAATCTGTGGATGTCGAAGTGGCACCTT
>JAASFN010001089.1:0-10461 GCA_023333795.1 Globisporangium rhizosaccharum | reverse complement strand
AGCAAGTGCGTCCACGGTAATCACGCCGCTTCCACTGACGGGCAGTTCTAAGTCACTTGGACATCGACCCGTGTTTTGCATCATCTCCTATTTGTAGGCTGCTAATGCAAACCTACAGGTAAGGATTACCAACTGATGAGTGATTTACAATTGAGTCAAATTCCTTTGGTCTACCCAAACGAAAGGAACCTCACGTACAGTTGCATCATATTCATACTCGTTCATAGATCCATGGCAGCTCGTACACTTGTACACATGTGTACACATGTGTTCGTCTCCTGCTGATCGGAGCCGATCACTTGTGCGCTTGTGGATCCCTACAGACGCAACGAGTAGCCGCTCGACGAATGGTAGTACCCGGTTTCACTGCTCGCAGCCGCTCCCGACTTTGTCAAAGTACTGCCGGTCTTGGACGACGTCGTCGTCGTTGTCGTCTTGCTCGCACTCGCGGCGCTCGAGGCGCTTCCGCCCATGATCATCGACAGCACGTCGCTCTGCTTTTCCATCTCTGCGCGCTTGCGCATGCGGCGGCGCTGGTTCTTGTCGAGCTTCGCGACGAGCATCGACGGCGGCGCACCGACTGGAATGTGCGGCCGGTTGCTCCGTGGCTGCACGTTCTCGTCGCCAGCTGCTGCGTCGTCGGCGTCTTCGCTTTCCGTCGTCGTCTCATTCCCAGCACTCGACGTCTTCTTGCTGCTCTTCTTCTCGCTCGCAGTAACGTCGTCGTCTGCGTAGCTCGCTGCTCGCGCTGCGTTCCGGAGCTCGTGCGCTCGCAAGAGCTCGTCAACCTTGTCCTCCATCACGCGCTTCACTTGCACGACGTCGTCGGACGGACCCTTGAGACTGATGCTGCTGTCGCTGCGCTGGATGTCGATCGCAACGGCGGGGAACTCTTTCTGGAGCGCGCGGATGTTCGCGCCGCTCTTGCCAATGAGCGCGCCGATGACGGAGCTCGTGACGCTCGACGACAGTGTCGACGGCAGCACGATCTTTGCGATCACGCACGTCGCGAGCAAGTGCTCGATCTTCTCGACCACGCGCTCGCGCGCTTCAAACTCCGTGCCGTAGATCACGACTGTGAGGTCGTCGGCTGCTGCGTCGCCCGTCTTCTTGTCCGAGACACTGTCGACGACGTGGACGTGGACGCCCGGGACGTCTTTCTTGACCGAGAGCGCGAGGTCGAGCTTCGCGCGCGGGACACGGAGCGTCGACGTCAAGTTCTCGTGGTGCTTGAGCACTGCGTGGACGTTCGCGAGCGCGAGCTGCACGGTCGCGTCGTCGCGCGCACTGATCGTGAGCACGCGCGCGCCCTGGCTCTTCGCGTGGCCACTCGACGGCGCAGGGCTGAGGTCGAGCTTTGCGCCGTTGCTCTCAGCGCTGAGCTTCTTGATCGTCTCGCCGCTCTTGCCCACGAGCAGCGGCACGAGCCACGCGGGCACTGGCACTTCGACGTGCTGCTTCTTCCACGCCTCGATCTCGGCTTCGAGACGCCCCACGACCTCTGCGGTCGTCGCCTTGGCGTCCGTGAACACCGTGAGACTCGTCTTGCTCGCGAGCGAGAACACGACGCGGTACGTCGCCAAGAGCGTCGGCAGGAGCTCGTACAGACGCGGGACGACCGCGAGCGGCAGGTCGCGCATCGTGAAGAAGTGGTCGCTAAAGTAGAACTGGAGCACGGCCTCGACGCTGCGCTTCGCGTCATACACCTTGGTCGCGTTCGTGCCTTCGATGCGGATCACGCCGTCGTCCTTTGCAGTCGCCGAGCGCTTCACGCGGATCTCGCAGCCCGTTTGCTTGCAGATGCGCAGCGCGTTGTCGTTGAGCTTGCCCTCGTCTTCGCTCCCTTTCACGAGCAGCACGTTCGCGAACGCGAGCTTCGGGAGCTTGATCGTCTCGACAAACAGCGTCTCGGACGCCACGATCATCTCGAGGAACGTCTTGAGCGTCCCGATGCCAAGTGCAGGGCCGCGGATCTTTGCGACGCGGCCGTCGTCTTGGATCGTCACTTTCATGTTCTCGCCGCCTTCGGCTTCGAGCTCCTGGAGACGCATCGCAATCGCCTCGTGCTTCTTCAGCACCGTGTTAAAGTTCGTGACCGGCGCACTCGGCGTCGTGATGACTGGCGCAGCGCTCTTGGCGCCAGGCTTTCCGGACGGCGTGGCAGCGACTGGCGCTGCTGGCTGCGGCACCTTGACGCTCTCGACCACGAGCGTCTCGCGCAGCGTCTTGAGCACGTGGTCCGTACAGGCTCTGAGCGCTTCGGGCGTCGTCGCTTTGATCCGCACGGTCCCGCGGTTCGGGAACGCGTCGACGTTCGCGTCCGGGTGGTCGACACGCAGCGCCTTGATGCGCTCGCCCTTCTTTCCGATCAAACACGCCGCGGCGAACGCGTCGAGCTGCAGGATCTGCCGGTGTTGTGTCTGCAAGAGCGCGTCGATCGCGTGCTGGACGCTCGTGAGCTGCGCTTCCGTGCCGATCATCTCGAGCTCGGACGGCGCGCCAGCGTCTTTCAGCACGCGGATCTTCGCGCCGCTCGTGGTCTCGAGCTGCGAGATCGTCTCGCCCTTCTTCCCAATCACAGTCGGGATCTCGTCGTCGTCGAGCGGGAGGTACCGCACGTGGTGCGCCTCTGCGACGTCTTCGAGCATGCGCTTCGCAGTCGTGATCGCGTCGAGCGAGCCCGTGAGGTTGATCTTGACCTGCTCGCTGCTGTTGCTCGTGCCTGTCGATGACGGCGCTGGCGGCGGCGGGACGTTGAGCTTGCAGCCGCTCGCTTTCTCGATCTCATTGAGCTTTGCGCGCTTGCTCGTCATCAGGATCGTCACGACGTACTGCGACGTCACGAAGAACGAGCGCTGGTTCTGCTCGACGACGTCGAGGATCTTGCGCTTCGCGCCGTCGATCGCGTCCGCGTTCGCGCCCAAGACGCAAACGTAGCTGCCCTGGATGTCGACGCGGACTTTGCCACTTGCAAACTCGTCTTCGATCTGCTTGATCTTGCTGCCCTTCTTGCCGATGATCAGACTCAGGACGTAGTTGTCCGCGACCTCGTAGATCCAGTTGCGGCTCTCGAACACTGCGATGCGAGCCGTGAGCGCAGCGCCAAGTGCAGCGAGCTGCGTCTTCGTGCCACTCACAACGACAGTCTTGTCGGCTTTCGAGACCTGGATCTTGGCGTCCTGGGCGTCAGCGCGCAGCGCCTTGAGCTCCTTCGCCTTGTGCGCCATGAGGAACTCGACAAAGAACTCAAACTTGAACGTCGCGTAGTCTGGCGTGAAGTACGTCGCGTCCGTCGCGGCGATCACGATGTCGCGCTGCGACTGCGTGTCGACCAAGTCCAGGACAAACTGCTTCGCAATCGCGACGTTCGCCGTTGTGCCGCAGAGACGCACGGCGTTCGTGACTTTGTCAATGTCAACGAGGCAGCCGGTGTCGGCCATGAGCTGGTTGATCGTCTCGCCCTTCTTCCCAATGAGCTTCGGCACGACTTCGGCCGGGAGCGCGACCTCAGTCTTGCCGGCCACGAGGTCTTTGATCGCTTTGTCCAAGAGCTTCGCCTTCACGGGTGACGCACTGACGGTCAAGACGCCGTCTGTGCGGTTGATGTCGATCTTGAGTCCGAGCGACTGCTCGAGCGCCTGCAAGTTCTTCGACTTGTGCATCATGAGCATCTTGACCGTGTCTGGGTGCAGCCCAATGGCGTGCGGCGTCGCGAGCGAGATGTCCTCGATCGCGTCCTTCGCTTTGAGCGTGTTCGCCGGCGCGCTCGTGATCGTCACGACGTTCGCCTTGTTGTCGACGTCGAGCAGCACGCCGCAGTCGCGCTCGAGCTGCCGGACGTTCGCAAACTGCTTGCCAATGACCAAGCCCATGCGGTCAGCGGGGACGGCGACCTCAATGGTCACAAAGTCCGCGACCGCAGCGCCGATCGCCGCGGCGACTTGCACTTTCTTGAGCGCGCGCGTGAGCTCTGCGAGCTGCGTCTCGTACGCCTTGTTCTTCTCAAAGCGCGCGTTGCGCTCGGCGCGCGTGGCGTCGACCCAGGCTTGGAACTGGTCGAACTCGCGCCACTGCGCGAGCTTGTCGCTCAGCTGCTGCAGGTCGCGCAGCACGAGGCGCTCCTGCGCGTTCGAGAGCGACGTCGTCGTCTGCTCGAGCTCTTTCGCAGCGATCGCGCTCTTCACGGCGTCGAGCGCCATGTTGGGTCGCCGCGGCGGGCTCTTGAACGCCACGCGGAGCTTCTCATCGAGCTTCTTGCCAATCGTCTACAGGCGCAATCGTAGGCAGCAGCACGTGTGAGATGGATACGCTCATACACATAGAGCAAGAGCAGTCGTCACGACGGAGGACGACGCACCGCATTGGCTTCTTTCTCGGCCGCAACGCTCTCGAGGCGCTTTTGCATCTGCGCAACGAGCGCAGCGTCTGCGACAGCAGTGGGAGCAGGAGCAGCAGTCGACATGAGCGAGCGTGGAGCAGCAGCAGAGGAGGTGGAGGAGGTGGAGAGTGAGCGAACGAGCGGAGGTGGCGCAGTGTGGCGATGGAGGAAGGGATCTTTTGCGCGACTGCGCTGGAGTTGCGATTGATCGACTTGATCAACAACAACGATCTGACAAATATATGGAACAAAGTATGCGATGCGAATGGGTTTTCTGTCGTTTGGTGTAGCCACACCACATTCAGCAGGATCTCATGAGGCTCAACGGTGTTGTCCTCATGGCAAGACCTTCTGGAGCCACTGCTTGATGTCTTCGAGCTCTTCCATGCACGCGCTGTGCTCCATGCCGTTGTAGACGCGAAAGTCGAGGTCCACGCCGGCGCTCTTGAGCTTCTCCATCGACATCTTGCCCCACTGGAAGCGCACGACCGGGTCCGCATCGCCATGGCAAATGAGCGCAGGGACATGCTTCGTCTCGGGCGTCACAGCGAACGCCTAGGGCCATCACCAAGTGAGTGCAGCCACGCGTCAGTGTCACCGTCTCTTACTACACTCAGTCAGTCGTCAGACACACCTGCATCTTGGGGATGTAGCCCGAGAGCACGAGGACACCAGCGAGCGCCGCTTTCATCTGGTACCCGGTAAAGTACGACAGCGCGCCGCCCTGGCTAAAGCCGCCGAGCACAATGCGCGAGTGCGGGATGCCGTCCGCGACCTGCGTCCATTGCAGTTCCTTCAGTGCACGATCCCCAAAGCAGCAGCAGCAGTAGGACCAGTGACGTCGTGTTCGACGTTGCGTGCAGGACCAATCGCTGACCACACGCACCTCCTTGTCAATGAGCGCCGTGATGAGGTCGCGCGAGTCCTCAATGCCCTTGTTCTCGTCGTTCTCAGTCTTCGTGAGCGACGTGATGTCGTACTATAGACCCATAGACGCACGGACGAGTCAGTCGTGGCTCTAGAGCGCACGCTACACGCAGATGAAGAGACCGACAGACGTACCCACGACGGCATGCGCATGCCCATGTTGAGCGTCACAGGCTTGTTCGACGCTGAAACAATGCGAGCAGTCGCGCCATACGGACCGTCAGCACATACACAAGCCAAGAAAAAGTGCTAGTGGCGTCGAGCACAGCGCCAAACAAACGCACCAGTTGGGAGAATGAACTTGACGTGCGGGAGCGAGCGCGAGAGTGATGCCATTGCGTCGCTCCAGCCGTGCGCAGTGTCGCCGAGACCGTGCATGAACACGACTGCCGCGGTTGGCTCCTTCGGCGTGATCGTGATCGTCCCCTCCTTGTTGATGTTCATCTTGGCGCTCATGGTACGAGCGATGACGGCGTTCCGCGGGTGCAGGTCGACGAGCTTGAGCTTCTTGGTCGCGATGCGTGCTGCGAGCATTTGATACAATGCGTGTGTGTGGAAGCTCGACCGGTAGTTACAAAATGGTTTCAAACTTGTTGTTGCAAATTGGGACTTGTAACAAACGTGTACCATTTTTTCGGCACAACATCATAAAAACCGACTTAGAACACAAAATGCCCGATATATTGTAAATGTCTTTGTCTGTAGCAAAATCAAAACCGGAGTTTGTCCTGTTTCAAGAGACAAAATATAGAAACAAGTGTGTTTGGCTGCCCTGGAAAGATCACACCCAACACTGCATTCTCGACAGAGTGCACACCCACAAGCGACGCTCCGTTTGGCCAAACGAAACGTAGCAACTTCGTTAGGATACGACGTTGTCTCTAATAACGCTTCTTTAAGCGAAAACGATGTGTGTGAGGAAAATGCCTGTTGATCTAACAAGACGAAGAGTCATTGAACATTACACGAAGTCTACATGAGTTCTGAACAATGTACATTCACACGAGACACATTGAAAACAAACACATGACACGCAACGCCAAACGAATGTTAGTATCAATGATTCATACACTGATTTGTCCCATTCATTGGGTGTGCTAAAGCATCCTATGATGCTTTGCTAATGTCTCGTGGGTCTAAGCGCGCCTTGATCGCAAAACTCACATCGACGATTGCAAGGCTGCCACCGGTGACAAGGAAGTGCTGCCAGCTTGGCCGTGTGCGCGCACGGTCCGCCCCTGGTCCGGCAGCTCACGCCACGTCCACTGGTGCTTTAGTTTGAGATGGAGCTGGGCGTGGCGGAGCACGGTCTTGTCGGTCAGCCAGTGGCGGTGGTGCGGCGCACGGGACTGCAGTCGCTCGGCGCGCTCAGGCTCGTCACCAGCAGCAGGAACTGTGTGGCTCGCGAAGGCGGCGCTGCACGTCCGTCTACAGGGACGCGATGTCGCTGACGTGGCGCTTGCGCGTTGCGTACGGCGAGTCACCGAGCGTCCCGTTCAGGAAGTGTTCGGTGAGCTCGTCGTCGCGGTCTCGCCAATGCTCGGCGTCGAGCACGAACCGTTGCTGCGCTGTTTGCTTCACCTGCATTCGCGCAATCGCGCGCAGCGAGGCGTCTGGCGAGTGGAGCGTCTGGAGCGCGAGCGCGATCTGCAGCGCGGCGTGTCGCTCTACGAGCGACGTGAGACCGAGGCCGCCGCTCGCGGTCAGCGCGTACAGCTGGCCGCGTGCACAGGTCTGTGGCAGCCGCAGGAAGTGGCGCATACCACGCGCGACCGCTTGATCGAAGCCGTCCAGTTGGGACGCAAGCGGCCGCGTATGGCGCAGCGCATAGTCTGCGCGCAAATAGACATACGTCTTGAATGCGCGCAGCACCTGATGCGGCGCCAACGGCGAACGCATGAGCGCGATCGCGTCTCTCTTCATCGCCGCGATCGTTTGTGCGAGCTGCACGCGATGTGCGACGTGGTCGAGCTCGTCGTTGACGCCGAGGTAGCTGTAGCTCTCGCTCAGCGTCAGCGACGGGGTCAGCGTCGCGTCGAGGCAGAGTGTCAGGCTCTCGTTTTGCTCGAGCATGCGCGCTCCACGCCGTACAGCGAGCATCGTGCACTTGCGAGGGTTCGCACGCAGTCGCGTCCACGCCAAGAAGCGCTTGACCGTGGCGTGCGCTCGCCGGACGCCGTCGACGCTGTCGGCAAAGGCCTTCACGTCGTCAGCGTACGCCTACGCGTTCAGTCGCACGTCACCAGCGAGCTGCACGCCAACGTCGCGAAAGCGCTCGAGCGCAAAGAGCAGCTGCACGGTGGCTGCGATGAACAGCAGCGGCGAGGGCGGGCAGCCCTGAAACACGCCGCGCCGCTGCTCGATCACGCCGGTCACGCCGTCGGCGGTGTTCCCGACGACGAAGCTCGCGCCGCTCGGGACAGCGCGCGACAAAGCGGTCGTCCACACCCATAGCACGCAGGACAGACCACATGAGCTCATGTGGCAGCGCGCCAAAGGCGTTCTCAACGTCGTACCACACGACGTTGAGCGGGCGACGCATGCAGCGCGTCTGATCAAGGAGCGCAGACGCGAGCACGTTGCGCTCTTGGCACCCGCGGACGGCACGAAAGCCCTTTTGTGCCGCCGGCAGGCAGCCGTTGCGCTCTGCCCAGCGCGAGAGCCGCTGCGCGAGCAGTGCGCTGTACAGCTTGTATACGCACACTGCAACGCGATCGGACGCCAGCTGGTCACGCGCGCTTTGTCGCTCTTCTTCTTGAGCACAAGGCGCACGTGGCCAACCTTCCAGAGCGCGGGCATGCGACCATGCTGCCAGCAGCACGAGAACGCTGCCTGCAGCAGTGGTAGCAGCCGCTGCGCAAAGCGACGCAGGATGTCGTAGCCGACGCCATCGATGCCTGGCGCCGACGTCGCGCGCACTCGGGCGAGCTGATCCTCGATCTCATCCGGCGTCGAAGCGAGCGCGAGCGCGTCTTGCTCGGCACGCACGGCAGGCAGCGCGGCGATCGACTCGCGGAACCCGCTGCCGCGCGCTTCATCAAAGTCAATGGGCACGCGCGGCGGCGAGTTCACGGCGGCAGAGTACTCTGCAACGTCGGCGCTTGGCAGTGGGCAGACGTTGTCGTCGGGTTCGTCGTCGATGCTTGCGCT
This sequence comes from Globisporangium rhizosaccharum, assembly GCA_023333795.1. Lineage (NCBI taxonomy): Eukaryota > Oomycota > Peronosporomycetes > Pythiales > Pythiaceae > Globisporangium > Globisporangium rhizosaccharum. Next base: position 2,006 of record JAASFN010001089.1, on the reverse strand, counting down.
CGCATCCGGTGGCACGTCGCGCAGGTTGTGCTCGACGGTCTCGCGCTCGTGCGTCGCGAAGCGCTTGCGCAAGTCCCTCTCGTCAGTCGCGCGGCGAGCTCGGCTAGCATGGCGGCGTGCCTTCGCGATTGCGCGTTGGTCGTGCGGCGTGTGACGCTGCAGGCTTGCGAGGTCGTCCAGCGCTTCGTCGAGTCACTCCGCTTGTGCGTCCTGGGTAAAGCGATTTGGGCGGCAGCGGCGTGACGAGCGTGTGCGTTGCGCTGGCAAGTATCTCATGTCCTTGGCGCTGCTGCAGGTGGTGTTCGCCATGCGTTCGACAGCGGCAGCAGCGACGTTAAACTCATCATCGTTGAGCGCGCGCAGGCGAAGACGCGGCAGGGAGCACGACGCCTCCGTCGCGCGCGGCAAGCTCTGCCTCGGCGTCGAGCTCTTTCTCGTCGACGTCATCGTCGATCTCAGCGTCGCGCATGCGCACGTCTTCGCGCTGTAGCTGCGGTGGCTCGCGCTCACTTTCGTTGATCGGCGACGTCGACTCGCTCGCCTGCCAGCACGCCGCTGTGTGGTGATGCAGGTCTCGCGAGGTCATTGGGTCTGCAGCGCTCATGATCGCGCTAACAACAAAGTGACTCGCGGTGAGTAGGTCACTCGTCTGTCTCGTCGAGAGACTCGTTGCTCGTCGAGAAGATCTCCCGCCAGAGACCAGTGACGCGTTGCTGGCTCGAGACCACTGCGTCCACGACACCAAGAGTGTCGCAAGCATGTCTCTCCCACGGGCAAGACCAAGTCCCGATCGCCTGTCGCACGTTCTTTGCCCGACGCGCTGCGCGCACTGCGAACTCCGGGGCCACAGGTCGACCAGCTTCACGAGACTAGCGAGTCCCCGGGAACACACAAGTCCCGTAGTGCTACACATGCGCCGCGCTACGCTGCAAGTGACGTCTGCGACTCGTGAATTCCAGAGACCGTGAATCCGGGCGTCGAGCTGGCTCGAGGCCCAGGCTCCTGAACCCCAGAGACCCAGGGACACGGAACCCGGGGGGCTGGAGGCCTCGATCGACAGATGCAAATGGCCGGACAGTGGTACAGCGTATCCACTCGCGTCCAGCTCGTGTACAAAGACACGAGGACTTCGTGGTTGACGCGGGATCTGCAACTAGCGCAAGTAGTTGACGCAGGCTCCGTGACCAACACGTGCCACGACACTCCAACTTTGCGGTTCTGCAGACCACTCTGCACAAGGCACGACCCAGGACACTGGTGGCAGCTCAAGGGAGTGCCTAGGAGAAGCTCATAGTATCGCAAAGCACTCAAGTCTATGCATAACTTTCATCAATAAACTCGCCAATTTGCCAGCTACTGCTCAAGTCTCCTCGACTCCTCTGTCCGCGCGGATACTCTCGGCGGTGTCTCTCTGCGATCGGCACAACGACCACAGTTCGACCGTGTTCATCAGAGAGGTTACCCAGCAAGCGAGTAAGTGGAGTGCTATACGCTTGTATCTTGGGGTTTCAAGCCCTTCTTATCCCTTACATATACATCTTGGCGCTGCGCTCGAGGCAAGGCCAATAGTGGAATACGTATTCCATATTGCATTGCGTGCATTCGGAAATCGCACGGAGCTCGGGTAGCCACCACACGCCGAAGCTCTGGGTCCCCGAGACCACACGCCGAAAAGACACAAAAAGAGACAAGATCTCCCCAGGCTTGTGGAGTAACGAGAACCTACGAGACCTCGGCCAAGAAGAACGTGCCACCGACCGCGGCGATTGAGAAGATCCCGCTCGGTCACCCGTCCGGAGAGTGCCCAAGACAAGAGGACTCCCGTTGACACCCCGGTTCCGATGCGCAAGCGCGGTTGGCCCCCAGGTCCTGAAGCGCAAGCGCAGTTGACCACCGTTGTCGCCCAAAGGCTGCAGTCCCCAGGACTCACGCCCCAAAGGCTTGACGAGCGCCCAGGTCGTGCCCGACGATGCACCCGGAGACAAGAACTATCGCCCGTTCGGTCT
>JAASFN010001088.1:0-10468 GCA_023333795.1 Globisporangium rhizosaccharum | reverse complement strand
GTGGTCGCGCGCGTGACGCAGCACCCACTCGTTCAAGAGTACGTCCGAGGACACCATGCATCAACGCATCACCACGACAGCTAATAAACAACACGAGCGAGCAAGTTGCAAGTGCCAGCAAGCACTCGCTGCACCGCATGAACCCGAACCTCGGAGCGAGTCGTTGTCGCTGCGATGAGAACGATGCTCGTGAAACAGAGTCTTGTGTCGCTGCGGCGATGGCATGTCTAACAACAAATCGACGACCAAGGGAATCGAGGTTGTCGAAAGACCGAGTCGGCTCGAAGAAGACGACCGAGGCGGGGGCGGCGTCATGTCAGTTAAGACAGCATCGACAGAGTGCAGTCTATGGAGCTTCCAGCACCAGTAGCGGTCAAGCAAGAGCAACACGTCGAAAGCAGCACCGCCCACGACCTCGACAGCAAATCGAGGATGAATGCATGTGGCAGTTGGTGCGTTTGATCCAAAGTGACTCGCATTCGGCAAAGACCACAGACTCACTTGCTCACTTTCCGATCTCGGTTCTATCGCGACGATGACCAGTGCCACCGCAGCTACGACGCGAGCACCGGCGTCGAGTGAGCGCACGCCGCTGCTCCAGCAGCAGCAGCAACAACAACAACAACGAATGCTCTCGAGACCGCCAGCGCAGACGACAGATCACTGTGGTCGACCGATCGTCGACGCTGCGGAGATGCCACTGCCAGTCGACGCTGATCAGTGCGCGTCTGTGATGACAACGTCGTTTGCAGCGACTGACTTGCACGAACACGACCGTGCAAACCACACGCTGTGTGCGAGCTGCTCAGCGCCATGCGTCATCGATCCAGCGCAAGCAAAGGAACAAGCGCAGCAGTCGACGAACCACAACGTCTCGTGGAGGTGTGTGAGTGTGCGTAGTACGTGCCCTCTCGATCGGATAGCTCATCATGGTCTGCTAACGCCGAGTCTGCCGACAACACCGCCGACGTGGATGTAGCTGCTGGAACTGCAACGCGACGCACACCACCAACAACAGCAGCAGCAGCAATGCCAAGCCGCCGCCGACTTGCAGTGCTCGCTTCTGCTCTCTCCAGTGACAACGTGCGCAGCAACACACAGCGAATCGCACCAGCGAGCGACCTGAACGCCGACACTGAGCGTCTTCTCCACCAGACAAGAGCCTATCTATCTATCTATCCATCCATCCATCGTTCATTCCAAGTTGTTCTCCTACGTCGTAGGCACTTGCTATGCAGCACTAGGTCGATCTACAATGCGCGCTCGGTCTCTACTGTTGCGTATCGAGCGCTCGTAGGCATTGCTGATCTGCTCTGGGCTTCGTCCTCCTCATCTGTCAGCTCTATCAGCCTCTCGCTCTCTCATTGACGTCAATCAGCGCCTTTCTGGCCACTGCTGCTCCCACTCGAGCCCAAGAGCGTCGTGCGCTGCCGCGGGTCTTTCCGCAAGTCGAACGAGCTCAAGTGCTTCTGCTGCTCTTTGCGCAAGAGCACGAACGTCGCCGCGAACGCTACGGCCATGAGCATCTGAGCATACAGAGCAACAGTCAAGTCAGTACACACGCCACGTGATAGAGCAAGCGACTCGGGGCATGCGCACTGGACGTCGTACCTCAAAAAGCAGGACGCTCACAAACGGATTCGCACGTCCAAGCGGCACGCAGGCTTTGAAGCGGATCTCTGGGAGACGGTTGTCCGAGTCGCTCAGTGGCGACGTGGTTGCTCTGTTCGTCGCATCTGGCGACCGCGGACAGCGCATCTCTTGACGGTTCCCAGTCTCGCGGCAGTATACTTCGTCCTAGTGTCAGTGCAACAGCAGCAGAAGCACCGCTTGTCAGTACGTACGTAATGCAAGATGACTGAGAGACACGTAGCATAGCGACGTACTTTTTCCGAGACTGGACATGCGTGGCAGTCGCCTTCGAGCTCGCAGAAGAGCCCTGTGACTGGGTCGTACACGCGTGTGATCGGTCGACTCGTGCTCTTCTCGAGCGGCTTTTCAAGCACTGCTTGCTGCTTGTTGTTGGTTGCGCTCAAGAGCTGGTCGTCTGCGTCCTCGTCGCCGCCTTCGTCTGCGTCTGGCTGCTGCTTGAGCTGCTGCGGCTTGCCGCGGTCTTTTTCCTGGCGCAACGTGCGCAGACTCGCTGCTGGTGCGAGCGGCGTCTGTGTTGGTGGTGCTGTAGTAGCAGTAGCTGCTGTGGCGATGCACGCTAGCGCGCAGAGGAGCACCACGCAGAGCAGCAGCGCACGCCGCGTGCTGCATCTCGTCGTCGTCGTCGTCATGCTCGCAAAGTGTGTCTGACTGTGCTGTTGAGCAAGGGGGCGACGAAAATGCGAAAATAGACATTAACTTGATATTTGTATGCACGTGGTATTCTCATGTTGTGTGTATTGTGTAAATTATAGCATATACATGCTCATAGTTGAGTGAAATAAAATAATAGAGGCTTTAATATGTAATACTAGCAAACACGCTCATCTACTATTGTAAATATGTTTCAACCCTTGCAACAACATCGCTCAAAAGCAAACGAGCAAGCATGGCAGGCGTAGTGCTCGCGACGGCGGGCTATGACCACACGATCCGCTTCTGGGAAGCCGCGTCCGGCACGTGCAACCGCACAGTCAAGTACCCTGACTCGGTGCGTCCTCTTGCTATCTATCTGTGCCTGTTGCGTCTCCAGCAAGATGCGCAGTGCAAGACTGTCTTGCGCACATCACATTGCCATCTCACACCTGCAAATCTACTGCTTGTCGTCGCTCTCGCTCTTGCCGTCCACAGCAAGTCAACTGCTTGCAGATCACACCCGACAAGCGGTTCATCGCTGCAGCAGGGAACCCGCACATCCGTCTGTTTGAGATCAATAGCAACAATCCCAACCACGTGACGAGCTACGACGGGCATGCTGGGAACGTCACGTCCGTCGGCTTTCAGCGCCATAGCAAGTGGATGTACTCGTGCTCGGACGACGGAACGGTCAAGATCTGGGACTTGCGCGCTCCAGGGTGTCAGCGCAACTATGACGCTGGCGTGCCGCTCAACTCGGTCGTGCTCCATCCAAACCAGGCCGAGCTCCTCGTCGGCGACCAGAACGGCGCTATCCGGACGTACGACCTCGCTGCGAACGCCATGTCGAGCAAGCTCACGCCTGCTGGTGAAGCCGGCATCCGATCTGTCGATATTGTGCGCGACGGCAGCGCAGTCGTTGCTGCGAACAACGAAGGCAACGTCTTCTTCTACGCGCCGCATGCGTCTGAGCACTATGCGCTGCAGCACACGCTCCATGCCCACGACGGCTACATCCTCAAGTGCAAAGTGAGCGCAAACGGCAAGCTCTTTGCAACGTGCTCATCTGACAAAACTGCGAAGGTCTGGAGCCTCGATGGTAGTGCAAACTACCCGCTCGTGCACACGCTCCAGGGCCACCAGCGCTGGGTCTGGGACTGTTCGTTCTCGGCTGTGAGCTCGTACCTCGTGACTGCGTCGTCGGACCAGAGCGCGCGACTGTGGGACCTCAGCTCTGGCGAAGCGATTCGGCACTACAACGGCCACCACAAAGCAGTCATCTGCGTCGCGCTCAACGACGCCGTCGCAGACTAGTGCGTACGTGAGCGAGCGAGTATGAAGTGTTGGAGTCAATGTAATGAGAGAGTGAGAAGGGTATGTGGGGTTATACGTAGATACATATGAGGATGTGGGAGGTTGTATGTGGATCGAGTCATGCGCAGGACGCAGCTGCGTATATGGAGCTCACGTGAACGTCTTCTTCGTCATGATCGCGTAGAACTCTTCTGCGTTGATCTCGCCGTCTTGGTCCGCATCTGCGCGCTCGATCATCTCGAGCAGCTCGGCGTCCGTCATTGTCTCGCCGAGCTCTTTCGCGACGCGCTTGAGATTCCGGAGCGAGATGCGACCGGTTTGGTCGTCGTCAAAGAGGTTAAAGACCTTCTGGATGTCTTCGCGTGAGTCCTTGTCGCTCTATCGGTAGTTCGATACATGGCGTGTGTGAGTGCGAGTGAGCCATCTATCCATACCAATGTCGCTCCAATAGCGTAGACACACGTACCATCTTCGCAGTCATCATGTCGAGGAACTCTTCAAAGTCAATGCTGCCAGAGCCGTCTTTGTCAATGTCGCCGATCATCTGGTAGATCGTCTGGTTCTTCGCTTCAAAGCCGAGCGACTGCATCGCAGCTTTGAGCTCTTTCGGGTCGATCGTGCCGCTACCGTCAGTGTCAAAGAGGTTGAACGCTTCGCGGATCTCTTCGATCTCCTCTTCACTTAGACCCGGTCGCTCGTACGTCTTTGCGTTGCGCTTTTGTGAGATACGGCGTGCCATAGTGAGTTTGGTGCTGCTTGATGCGTGCGATTGCTGCTGTGCTTCTGGTGCTTCTGGTGCTGATCTACTGGAGGTGCGTGACAACACGCTGCTGCTCTGCTGGTCGTGGATCTGTGTGCGGGCGTGAGCGCGTGCAAGTGGCTCTCAAAGAGGGGGAGGTCGCGACCGACCGTCGCTGCTGCTGCTGCTGTCGCGTGAGAGAGATCGTCGTCGGTTATTTGCTTCAGCGCGACGGGTCACGATATCCTCAGTTTTATCACTATCCAATCGTATTCAGGAGTAACAGTCAAGCTGGTCAATCAAGCGCTCCTTCCTTCCGACACTGCTGCTCATCGGAGCACGAGCACCACGTACACGACTGAACTTGCGACCTGATCACTGCATTCCTATGTGGGCCAGCTCAGACGTGGTCGTGCGAGACCTGCCATTGTATCTCGTAGCGTAAGAGCGAATGCCGTGTACTGCTGTTCTCAAAGTGAGCATCTGCGCTGATGTTGCAATGGACTTCGAAGCCAAGCAGTCCAAGTCACAGCGCTGCTGATGCGAGTGCCAGAGTCTATGTCTGCGATCAAGACACTCAACACTGAAGCTGACCCCTTAGCTCCATCTCTAGGTTCACAATGGCGAGATGGTGGTCAAGAAAACGCGTGCTCACGCACTGGAAGTCTCCTGATGCTAGGACATGTGTGCCGCTGTTCTTACTTGAGTGCTTGCGAGCAGAATGCCACTCACGATAGCGAGCCTACGCTGTACTCGTATCTGCTGATGAGTAGCCTTGCATGTGCTCAATACAGATCTCGCAAGAGTTTGTCGTCACGCTCTTGCGTTTGCTCGCATTGACCTCGATACCAACGAGTCGGCTTGATCGATCTCTGGTCCGCCCTTGTTGAGTTTCCAAGTCGAAGTCGTTCGACCGATCTGCTCTCGCAGCAACAGCCGCGTCGCCGCCGCCGCGATCTCGACGAGACGCTCTTGCGCAGAACGCTTTCTCTCTCTCTCTCTCTCTCGATCAGGTGGTCGCCCATCCAGCTGCTGCTGTTGCAAGGCGACTGCAAGTGCACGATGTGAGAGCGAACACCAGAGCCCCAAGCCTATCTCACTCGCTGTTGTTTTGCTATTGAGTGGACTCAAACATCTTGCGTTTTGTATGCGAATAAGACATCCGTTCTTTCGTTTCTGGTATATTCAGAGAAAAGCAGCAGCAAAACAAGCAAAAGCAAGAAGGCGAGAGCGACAGGAAGGAACGGCGGCGAGCGAGCGAGTCGTCTGCCCACTGCGTCGACGACAAAGCACACGCGCTTGTTCCCCTCGAGTGACTCGCGCTCTGTATCTGCACTTGTACGCACTCGCGCTTTCACTTGCGCAACGACCGACCGCGTCGTCATGCAGCAGCAGCACGACGACGACAACACGCACATGAGCGACGAGCACGACCCAGCGTCGTCGCCATCTCCGCTCTCGCCGAGCAGCGACTCGGACATGGAGACAACCTCAGCATCGTCTCCTGTTTCCTCTTTGTCTGTACTACCGCTACGCTCATCAGCATCCACTGCTGCTGCTGCCGCCAAGCCGTCCTCGTCGCCTCGTGTAGCGCAGTCGCCTGCCCGTACAGGACGTTTAGCAGCCGCAACGGCAGTAGCACCAGCGACTACACAGCACTCAGCGAGCCCAAGCGTGCACCAAAGCGCCAAGATGATGGACGCACAGGGGTACTTCCAGCGCGTTGTGAAGCAAGAGCTCCAAGTGCTGCTCGCCAGTGGCGTCGAGCGCGACGTCGCTGTGAAGAAGCTGCTCCATCGCATCGTCGCGTGCACTGAAGAGCCTGAACCAAGCGACGTGCGCCGCGTGATGAAGCAGTTCCAGATGAACTACGACGACGCGGTGCGCGCACTCATCGTCAAGCAGGTACAGCATACTTGCACCAGTCTGTGCCTATGGGGTTGTCGTCAGTATGCATACGATGCATATGGATAACCTCTCGGTATGGACACTAACATATTGATTTATTGCAATGTATTGTAGGAGATTGGACGGCTCAAGCGCCAGGGCATGGACGCGTTTGCTGCGATTGAAGAGCTGACGCGCAAGATGCAGCGCGTACTCATTGCTTCTTCATCGTCATCTGCTGCTGCGGCGGCGTCAGTGTCAGTGAGTAATCGTACATCAGACGAACGACACGAGGCAGAACGAGATGTACAGCAGCGTGTCGGCGCTGTGAAGAAGAAGAAGAAGCGGTCGAACCGCGAGATGCGAGGCGAAGACACGACGACAAGTGGCGCGACGAGTGGCCGTGGCACACAAGACCAAAACAAGACAAGTGCCGAGACAGGAGACAGTGTGGATGGCGATGTCCACGCAGATGAACTATGTGACGAGAACGATGATCAAGCAGTCGATGCGATTGAAGACCAGACCAGCAGTCAAGAGACTGAAGCAGCAGTAGCAGCAGCAATAGGCGATGTGACGACAGCAACGACAGCTGACGCGAGGGCAACAGGCACACTGGACGTGTCGTCGCCACTGTCGCTGTGCCAGCGGATCGGAAACGTCACGATCTCGTCTGATCCAAGCACACGACGTAGCAGCAGTGGCGCTGCATCTGAGTCCTCACTCTCGACAACCACGACGGCTAGCAGCAGCGATAGCTCTGACGGCACATCCAGCATCACTGGCGAAGCAGACGCAGATCACGTGTCCTCTCAGAGCACAGCTGCTGCTGATGCTGCTGATGATAGCACTGCAATGCCGTCCGGACTCCAGTCGCCGCAGTCACGAAGCCCGACATCGTCGTCGTCGTCGCCAGCGCTTGTGTCGCGGAAGCGCCGCGGTGTGTTTGGTCCGTTTGGGATCGACGTGAAAGACGCGGTGCATCTGCACCACCACCACCACCACCATCACCATCGCTCCAGCAGCAAAGACAAAGACAAGCGCGAGCACCACCACCACGTGCTCGCAGGTCCGTCGACCGTACCGCTCTTCCCGAGCTCCAAGAAGCAGAAGCTCATGGCTGAAGTCGGCGACAGCTTCCTCACAGTCGTCTCGCGCAAAGTCAGCAGCGCGAAGACGTCCAAGACCGTGTCGTCCGAGTCGCCATCGCCGTCATCGCCACTATCGTCGTTGTCGTCCAAGAGCAGCAGTAGCAGCAGCGCTGGACTGAGTGTGAACATCCACAAGCGGCAGCGCGAGGTCCCACAAGACAACGGCAGTGGTGACAACAGTGGCACTGATGATGACCGCGCTGCGCACATCCTCCACGTCACAAAGCGCCACAAGAGCCACAGTGTCAAGCCATCGGCAGCAGTAGTCGCTTCCAGTCGCTCGAGTGCGAGCGACCGCATCAGTCCAGACCGATTGACCGTGAGTAGTCCGCACTGAGACCAGTGCCGACTTCTTGTGGTTGGTCTGTCGTCGTAGTAGTAGCAGAAGCAGTAGAACTAGCAGTAGTAGAAGTAGAAGAAGTCGTCGACTTGGATGCGCTCGAGCTCCGTCGTAAGCGTCTCCGCGTGTGTTTGCTCCTCACTCCACTCTATCGGTCGCTCTCTCTATTGCATGGGCAGTCGCTGCCTCTCAGTCGCGAAAGTGGCGCGTCGTACTGGGACGAAAGACAACGCCTTCGTCTGCTAGCGCCTGCTGGAGACTGCGGACGACAGGACAGACGAGCGAGCGAGCGAGTGGGTCAGTCTGATGACCACAGGATAGACAGATCGACAGAAAGAGTGCGAGTGTATGGACGCACCGGAGGAACTGGTCAACTGGGATCTGCACTGCTCGGCTCGATGACAAGTCACAGACGCTCAGCGCTGCTTCAATGCGCGCAGTCATGGCGTCTTTGTCGCTTGCGTCCGTATCGCTCGATGACGCCGCCACTGCCAGAGGCTCCATGTGTGCGCGCGCAGTCTTTGAGAGCAGCAGTGCGCGCAGTGTCTTGTTCTTGCGCAAGAAGCACACGCGGAGCATCGTATCGAAGCGCTAGTGCATATGCAAGTCGACAGACTAAGCACTCTGCAGTACCAACCAGTCAGCTCAATCACGGAAGCAACACGACGTACCTGGAAGAAGAGCTGGTCGTGCGGCACAGAGCGACTGGCAATGGGCGTGAGCTTGATCACGCGCGAGTCGACCTTGGGCGGCGGCAAAAAGTGCGCGCGTCCGACTTTCACGACCGACGTCACGTCTGCCACGAGCGCTGTGTTCACGCTCAAGCGACTGTAGCTCTGGTCTCCCGGTCTGTTTGCATGGATACAGCAATAGCAGTAGCAGTCAGTCTATGCGTCCACCCGTCCGTTCTAGTTGCCTAGTGCCATACGAAGCCCAACACATAGACAGTGAACGCACTTGGCGAGCAGCCGCAGAGCAAACTCCTCTTGCACAAGGAGCACGGCGCAGCGAAAGTGCGTCGGGAACGACTGCATGTAGTTCGACAGACGCGAGACGATGATCGACGAGAGCTGGTACGGGATGTTGGCGACACAGGCGTCAAAGTGCACGCGCGCGTCCTGCTTGTCTTGCTCTTGCTGCTGCTGCTGACTCGTTTCAAACGACTTGCGAGTGAGACGCGCGAGCTTGCGCGCTGTGCGGCCGCTCGTGCGCTTGCGCGGCGCAGCACTGGCGTCGTCTGCTTCACGGTCGCTATCAGCAGCAGTCGCAGTTGCAGATGGGACCTGGTGGCTCGCAAACGCAAAGTCTTCAAAGTCCTTTTGCTCGACGGTGAGGCGCTCGTTGTAGTCGCGAAAGCGCTCACTGAGGCGCTCGACCATGCGCGTGTCGTACTCGATCGCGTGCACGTGCACATGCGGCGACGCGTTCAAGAGCGCAGACGTGAGGTTGCCAGTGCCAGGTCCGATCTCAAGGATACGCAGCACAACGTCGCTGTTGTTGCTACTAGCAGCCGCAGCTCGCGCTTGCTTGTCGTGCAGCAGTGCTGGGATCTGCGCAGCGCCGACGATCTGCGTCAAGATCTTCTCGGACACGAGCAAGTGCTGACCGAGCTTGCGCTTCAAGTGCGGCGTGTTCTGGATGTGCGACACATTACCAGCAGCAGCAGATGCAAACGCGCGCAACAGCAACTGCGGATGCGCATGACACGTCTGAAGCAAGCAGCGTCGACTGCCAAGCAAGTGGCGCAAGCTCATCGCCATCGATGGTCCTGTCGATGGTCGTGTCGATGGTGTCGGAACCAGCAGATATTCAGATAAAACGGTTCAATGTTATTGTTTTATCCAGATGAAACAAATATTGCTGGATATTATGTGGACAACATTGATTTGATGTTATCCGCGTAATATGACTCTTGACTCAAAGCTGTACATACAAGCTGAAGTATTTCATGCTATTGCCACAATCGTCCAGGCAAAGACGGACAACGTAAACGTGCAGATCCTTGCAGCGTTCGTGGGCATGTGGGAGCGCTTGAAGAGCTCAGAACAACACACACAAAGTGCCATGAATTCTGGGTTGTTCAGCTTTACCATCGGCAACATCTTCGGCACAAGGCTAACACTAATATACTTAGGCTGCATGAGTACTGCATGGCAGAGCATTCACGTGAAAATACAGGAACAATGAAGATCGAGTGCAACCAATGTGGCAAGAGTATCTCAAGAACAAACACAGTAGACCACTAGCAACCAAGCTCGCGCATCCCTATAAAAGAACGTGCGGGACGTGAATTCGTGAAGCAGCTCGTTAAATAGGAGTACGTCAGCAGGCAAATTGGTCTGTGCTCTACAATACAATCATCGTCGTCATCGCCAACACCGAAAACAGGAGCAACAATGCTGATCGCAGTAAAGACTCACGTCCGATCTGCCTTTCAGCTTATCAGAATCCTGTTCTTCCAAACTCCTGTCAGCAACACTTTTGCAGCGCGTGCCTGGAGTGTAATGGGCCTCTGCTTGGCCATTACATGGAGACACGGTTGTGTGGGACACACCATCTTCATTACCTCATGGGTGACAATTACCGAACCGTGCCGGTATTACTGTCGACACCCAGGTGACGTCATTCGATGATGTCATGGACCATTCCGGCACAAGGCAGTGGGTGAATACGGAGTAATCACCACTGGGCGCAATCATGTGCGGAATGTTGGTTCCTGCTCTTTGGGAAATGAACTGGTGACGCGGCTCG
>JAASFN010001087.1:0-10482 GCA_023333795.1 Globisporangium rhizosaccharum | reverse complement strand
CATGACCAGCATCGCCATCGCCAGTCAGCAGCAGCTCAGCACTTCAGCACCATCGCCTGTCACGCAGACCTGTCCTTGCGCATCGGCAGCGCCTTCGTCTGCGACAGCTCGCCGCCGAAAGCGCGCGACCTTGAAGTGCGCTCGCCGCCACCACCACTCTCATCTTCATCTTCATCGCGTTCCTCTTCACAATGCGAAGTGCGCTTCGCGTCAGCGCCAATGGACCCTCCTCTCAAGTCTCTCAAGCCTCTCAAGCCTCTCAAGCCTCTCAAGCCTCTCAACGAGTGGGTTCACACCCTCGCTTGAGCTAATCCTCTACAGTCGTCGGTCTCGACATTTGCGCAGACCTCGACACTGGTCGTGTGTGAGTGCTTGTGTGTTTGTGAGTACTCGTGCTCCAGCTCGTCGCCGTCTCATCGGATCAAACCACCAGCAGCAACTAAGCAACAACAACAAAGGAATGGGGAGATTGCCGCTCTTGCCGCACTGCGAATGCCTCATGTCTGACAGACACGCTATGAGCTGCTCGTTGCCTCCTCTGCTCTTTGACACGACGCCTCGGCTGCTTCACGCCTCTTGTGCGTTAAACACCAGTGCTTGCTTGCTAGCTTGTGTGAGCGTGAGTGTTAAAGGACTCTCGATCGCTGGCTCGTGCAGGTGCATCTGCTTGCACCACATGTGCTTCTGTGTGCACCACATGTGCTCGCTCGATCAATCGCAGCGAGACCAAACGACCAAAAGCACATGACCAATCGAACCGAACACCGCTCTGCTCTCTTGCTGCTCCTGACCCTGACACGACCTCCAATACGAAGCGCTCGCTCGCTCGCTCGCAGCCAGTGGATTCTTGCGGCAACAACGACAACGACGACGACCTTGGCAGCAAGCAAGCAAACAAGCACTCACTCACTCGATCACTCGCTCATTCGGTCCTGAGACAGTCGTGCGCTGGACGCCGAGCAGCGATCAGGCAGCTCCAGTCTTGAGCCTCCAGTCTCCAGTCTCGACTTCGACCTCGCTCTGTGCCATCGTGCACGTGACATTCGCGTTCGCTGTTCACCTGTTCACTCGCTCGCATAAAACTTCGTCATCTGCGCAGCGATCGAGCAGCAGAGCAGCAGCAGCCATTCGCTGTTGGCGCGGGGGTTGGTTGCTCATGCGCTGCATCCATCATCGCAGCGCGATCTCTCTCTCACGCACGCACACAGAGTATTGCGAGCTCTATGCTCCTTTGCGCGACAGACCTGTAGACGAAGAAGACCCCGCCTACACTTCGCTTCGCTGTGCACGCACACGCACACGCACAACACAAAAAGCGTTTGCTCGATGGTCCTTCACACGCTTTACTCGCACAATGGTTGGCAATCGGTTGGTCGCTGTCTCTTGTCTCTTGTCTTGCTGTCACTCGCTCGCTTTGCCAGGCACACCACGATTGATTGATCGATTGATCACACAGCATGCTCGCTCGTTCATCCACGTGCTTGCTTCAGTGCCGCGAGCACAAGAAGCACAAAAGCACAAGAACACGACGTTGTGCAAGCGAGCGAGGGAGCGAGTCGCATGGCCACATGTTGCAAGTGTCTTCTTCATCGTGCTCGGTTTGGTTTGGTTTATGTAGCTTGAGCTTCCAAAGCGTCCGGATAGAAACGCAGAGTTTCTATCTCGACCGCGTCCGACTCGGCCGCCCTGCTCATCGTTACATCACAGCAACAACAGCAGCAGTTCGACAATGGTCTCGACTTGGACCGGATTGACACGACACTCGTTCGCAATAGCAGCACCAACTCCCTCCTTCTCCTCTCTCTCTCTCCTTTCTCCTCTCCTCTGCTTGCACTCTCGCGATGTGTGCGCTTGGTCGCCTTCTCTTCGTTCGCACCCACACATGCGCTCGTGCTGCTGCTCTTCGCCAAGTCGGCCCCAGAACGCATCGCATCGCATCATTCGCTCACACTCACACAACCAAAGTGCGACGAGGAGACGGATCCGATCCGATCCGAGATCCGAGATCCGAGCAGGAGGAGAAGAGATCAGGGCATTGACGTCGTCTTTGTCTTGGCTTTGGTCTTGGTCAAAGCCATGACGCAGCAACAACGCGTTGACAACAGACAGATCCACACACACACACACAAGTCGCTTTCGTCTCCATCATCAGGAGCAGGACCGAGCACTTGCTTGCCTCCCAGACCTACCTTGCTGCTCTCCTCGCCTGCGAAGCGCGCGCTCTGAGTTTGCCTCGGCTCTGCGCGCGAGCATCAGCAGAGTGGCTTTCGCGGTCAAGCGCGCGCGCTTCCACGCTTGCTGGTTTCCGCGTTCGCGTTCGCATTCGCGCCGAGGCTCGCAATGAGGAGACCTGACTGCGAATGACCGGGCGACCGACTTGCTCAGCAGCAGCAACAGAACAACAACACCTGCCTGTCCGCGCGCATGCCTCATTCGCCTCATTCGCTTCTCGCACTCGCCGTACATTCAACCACAGACACGACTCTCACAACTCACTCACTCACTCACTCACTCACACTCATCATCCTCCCCATGGCCATGTGCATCCACTTTCACTCACACGATTGCTCGCTCGGCTTTCGTCTGCACGCGGCACCAGATGACAGATGACCTGGAGACCTGGAGACGAATGCGCGCATTACGTACGCGCGCATCGAGGCGTCGCCGCCTTCACTTGATACGCTTCTCTCCCTCTCTCTCTCTCTCTCTCTCTCTCTCTCTCTCTCTCTCTCTCTCTCTCTCTCTTGCTCGCTTGCACAACAGAACGCGCAAGCTCAAGCACAAGCTCCTCCACTGCAGATGCACACAGTGCATGGTGATGATGGCTTGCTTCTCTCGCTCGCTCTCTCATTCACTCAGAGCACACAGAGCACACAGAGCACGCCACACAACAGCGCACACACACGTGGTCGCTTCGCTTCTCCCGCGCTCGCACTCGCAGATGGCAGTGACACCTGCAGTCGACGAATCGAACCCTCCCACAGTCACTCACACAAGCACACAAGCACAACAACACACACACGCTCGGTGACTCGCCTGCTGCTGCAAACGAACACACGGCACATCTCCGTGGTTCTCAGACCTCCTACTCCTGCTCCTGCTCTTGGCACTGACACGATGGGTTCGAACCAACGGGTTCTGAGAACGCACGCAGTGCTCAAGTCACCACCACATCTCGCTCGCTCGCTCGCTCGTTGCTGTCAGCAGGTGCCGCCAGTGCCAGGTGTCAGCGCCTCAAACCGTGACAGACGCGCGCACATTCATTCGCTCGGTTGCCCGCGCGCGAGTGTCTGATTGTCCATCGAGATTGCCAGGACTGTTCATCAAGACCGTCAGGACTGCTCGTGCGTCTGAGTCCACGCCGCACTGCTCTCTCTCTCTCTCTCTCTCTCTCTCTCTCTCTTACGACTGCAAGCTGCGTGGAACGACGACGCGCTTGTGCCATTCGTCTACACAGACGATCAATCGATCGATCGATCGATTGATCGGTCTGGCGGTTGGTTGGTCATCTACGAGAGAGCAAGAGAGCAACAGCACCACAGACTACTCCATCACATGACTCGTTTGATCGCTCGCCTGCATCGATCCCTACTCTTCGCACTCTCCACATGCATACGTATGTGTGTGATGGATTCCCTAGCGCCTCGTCCGACTAGAGACAGCAGTACTGCCGCGTGCCGCAGAGCGTACGCTTGAGCAGCGTCTTGCGGAACGCCGGCACGGGCGCACAGCCGCGGTCCTGACCCGAGTAGTACTCGACCTCGAGGTAGCCCGAGCGGTTGACGCCGCCGTCCTTGCCGTCGTCCTTCTCCCAGCGCACTGGGAGCTTCCAGCCCGGGATGCCTGCGTCGCCGCGCGCCGCGGCAAAGCTCTGGTTGATCCAATTCTCGCCCGGCTCGGCAATCGCGAGCTCCACGAGCAGTTTCGTCATCTCGCGCTCGTCCCAGACCGACACGTCGAGCGCGTACCGCCGCTCGGGCTCCAGCGGGTTGCACATGTTGAGCCACCCGAGCGTCTTGGCGCACGCGCTCTGGTCATCTGGCGCGAGCGCGTCGTAGAGGCGGCCGAACGTCCCAAGATCGATGAGCCGCGAGAAGAGGAGCCGCGCAGTCTCGGCGCGCGCGCCAAACGCCGTCGGCATGCACGCGATGATCTGCGCCGCTTGCTCACACGAGAGCCACCGGTCGCACACGGCCGACTCGATCTGCACGAGCTTCATCCCGACGTCTTCGCGCATCTCACCGGCCACGAGGAACTTGGACGTCGCTTGTGCCAACACAGACTGCCACGACCACAGCGAAGGCGGTGGTGAATGGACTACTGATGCGCGCGTGCGGCTCCAGAGCTGCGACCGCCGCGGCGCCACAGCCGACTGCATGGGTTGTGTGCTCAGCGCACTGGCCATTGTGGCTGGAACATGAGGCTGCTCGAGTGCGTGCGCTGCGTCGTTGGCACTCGCACCTGAGCTCTGTGCCTCGCAGTCGCTTGGCTTGGGACGCAACGTAGTGCCTTTGGAACGCTGTACCGGCTGTTGTTGTCGCGTCTGTGCCTGTTGCGACTGCGAGGACAACGACCGCTCGACTGTGTTGCGCTTTGCCGCTCCTGCTGTTGTAGCTGTAGCTGCAGCTGCTTTCGACCTGCTGCTGCTGGTGCTGCTGCTGATGCTCTGGCGCTCGGGACTCGCCTTGAGCGCCTCGATGAGCTGCTCAAAGCGCCGCGCGCTCATCGGCGCCGTCCCGCGCTTCGGCCGCGCCGTGCTCACGTAGTCGAACGCGAGCTTGCCGCGGCGCGGGAGCACGAGGAAGAACGCGGCCGTGAGCACCACGCGCTGGCCGTCGAGCGCTTCGTTGCGGAAGTTCTCCCAGTTCCCGTGCTGCGACGTATCTGCGCGGCCGGACCGGAGCTTCGAGAAGAGCTTCTCGCTCTGCGCCACTTCGGCGATCTTGCCGAGCGCGAGGCGGTCCTTCGGCTTCGCGAGGTCGAAGCAGTAGTGCGCCGTCGGGTTCCCGAGTACGACCGAGTACGCGCTCCCGAGCGCCGTCTTGAGCCGGTAGCGCTGCGGGAGACTCAGCGTCTGCGCCACGAGCACCTTCGCGTCCTTTGTCGTGAGCATCTGCGGCAGCAAGAGCGCGATCGTCTCGATGCGCCGCGCCGCGTCTGTCGACCGCAAGTACCCGCACGCGTCCAAGACCTCGAGCGCCTGCGCCGCCGTGAAGCGGATCTCCGAGTCGTGCACGGCGACGTAGAAGAGCTCGTCCTGCTCGCTCTTGGTCACGCCCGACTGCGTGAGGTTGCGCACAAGCTGCTCGATGCCGCCCTGCGCGATCTTGGCGTACCGGTGCGCTTCGTCGCGCGACGCAAACGCCTCGCGCTCGTACACGAACTCGACCTCGAGGCGGCCGTCGTCCGGGACGACCCACGGCTGTTGCGTCGCAGTGTCGACGAGGTGTGCGTGACAAGCGGCACTCGACAGTGTCGACGACTCGGTTGAGGCGCCATCGCAGACTTGGAGCTGGAGCTTCTCGAGCAGACTGTCGCGCATGAACTCGACGAACTCGGCCTCTTCGATCTCGCCGTCGCCGCTGATGTCGTACGTCGCAATGGCCGTGGCGATGTCCGCCGGGTCGTGCGCCGGCACGCCGAGCATCGTGAACGCGTCCTCCATCTCGTCCGCGTCGATCTTGCCCGACTTGTCCACGTCGATGAGCTGGAAGACAGCGTGGAAGAGGAACGCGCTGAACTCGCGCGCTTCGAGCGCCCCGGACGCGTTCGTGTCGAACGTCGCGAGCACAGCCGTGAGGTCGTCGCGGCGCGGGAAGAGCCCGATGCGGTGGAGCACGCGCATGACTTCGTCGACGTCGATGCCGCCGGACCGGTCGCGGTCAATGTGCGCAAA
Organism: Globisporangium rhizosaccharum; assembly: GCA_023333795.1. Taxonomy (NCBI): domain Eukaryota; phylum Oomycota; class Peronosporomycetes; order Pythiales; family Pythiaceae; genus Globisporangium; species Globisporangium rhizosaccharum. The sequence continues at coordinate 4,586 of JAASFN010001087.1, read as the reverse complement.
GAGCGCGTCGAGACCGCGCGTCTCCAAGCTGATCTCTTCGTCCTCGCTGTCGCCTGCGTCAGTGCTCTGGTCGTTGCCGTTCTGGCGGTCGTTGGTGTCGATGTCGTCGAGTGGACGCTGTTCGCTCTGCTCTTGCTCTCCTTGCCTTTGTCTTTGCAAGCGCTCAGTGCGTCTGCGCTGCCGCACTGCGCGCGACGGCAGAGCGAGCAATGACGACGACGACTGTGATGAAGACGACTGCATCTCGACCTCGCGCCGCACGAGCTGGATCGTCCTCTTCGCTGCGCCAGGAGGCGGGTGCTGGCGCTGCGACGCACTCGCACTCGCACTCGCGCCACTCCAGTGCTCGAGCTTGACGAACCGACAGCCTTTCCGGCACGTCGCGAGACGCACGAGCTCCATCGCGACTGTCTTGTCGTACGCCTCGGACAGGTTCAGGACGTACCGACCCGTGGGCTCCTTTGGATCAAAGACCCAGCTCGTGGACGGCGTGTAGGCTGGGAGGCTCGCAGTGACGACAGCAGCGGCACTGGCAATGCCAGTCGCATCAGCGCTGCTTGTGCTGCTGTGGGACACGGCTGCTGTCGATGACGACGACGACGAGGACGCGACACCTGATGTCGCCGCGGAAGCGTACGCGACGCTCGTGGCGATGTTGCAGCCGTGGAGCCCGACGTCGCAGCCGACGTCGCTCGCGTTCTCGCAGAGCGCACAGAGCACGGCTTGCGCGCCTTCGCGGCCAATGTTGTTCCCGTTGAGCTGGAGCGACCGCAGGGTCCGGTTCACGCGGATCGCAGACGCGAGCACCGTCGCGCCGCGCACGCCAATGCTGTTGGCCGAAAGGTCGAGCACCTGGAGACGCGCGTTCACGCGGAGCGCGTCGCCAAACGCCATTGCGCCAGCGTCGCCGCACGCGTTGTACGCGACGTGGAGCTCGCGGAGCGTTTGGTTGGCTCGCAGCGCGCGCGCGAGCGTGACGCTGCTCTCGAGGCGCAAGTAGTTCCACGACAGGTCGAGGTGCACGAGCACGAGGTTCGTCTGGAGCATGCTCGCGATCGCTTCGCCGCCAGTCGTGAAGCCCGGCTGCACGACGTTCAGGTGCTCCATCTGGCCAATGGCGTTGCGGCTCATGCAGAGCGTCGCGATCGAGAGGTTCTTCTCGAACGCGCTCATGAACGCCGCGCACTCGCGGTCGTCCATGTCCGCGTTGTCCACGAGCAGCGTCGCGAGCGTGCAGTGCGGCGACGCGATGTACGCGCGGAGCGTCTGCGCGCTCTGCTCGCCCACTTCGTTCTGCGAAATGTCGAGGCGCCGAAGGTGGAGCATCGCGCTGCCGGCGCTGATCGCCTGCAGCAGCGCGTTCAAGCCCGCGTCGCTCAAGCGGTTGTCGCGCACCACGAGCTCGTGCACGAGCGGCATGTCGCGCGCGAGACACGCTGCGAGCGCATATGCGAACGCGTCGCCAAGCGACTGGAACGAAAAGTCGAGCACGCGCGTCAGGCGCTTGCGCACGAGGAACGGCAGCGCGAGCGCCGGCGCCGGTGACTGCGCAGCGCACGTTGTGAGGAAGAGCGAGCGCGGCGAGAGCGTGTCGCGCGTTGGCAGCGCAGTCTCACTCGGCGCCATGTGGACGACACTGTGAGCGTCTGCAGCACTAGCAGTCGCTTCTGCAGACGTGCCAGCAGCGACCGCAGCGCCAAACGGCGCGAGCGCGTCGGCGATCTGCGCGAGCTCGCGCGTGCTCGGGTACGCAGCGACGTACGCTGGGTCTGTCCCATTGGCGGTGCTCGTTGTGCCAGTGCTGCTGGCTGTGGCAGTCGGGTGGACAAAGAGGTACGGCCGCGCGTGGAGGTTCTGGTACTGCGCGAAGAAGCGCTGCTTGGCGAGCGGACCAAAGTACGACTGGTAGTTCGGCAAGTCCACGAGGTCGTCGAGCGAGAGCTGCTGCGCCGCGCGGCGCTGGTGCGCGTGTTGCGGACTGCACATTGCGCGACTGGCGGCGGATCCAGTGGCGTGTGCTGACAGTGCGTTCGTGCTGCTGAAGGTGCTCGGTGGTGTCGTGACGCGCAGTGGGTCCTGTGGCGCATTGGTCAGCCGTGTACATGATCGTAGAGTGAGCGTGCGAGCATGTGAGTGAGTGAGTACGTGAGCGTGTGAGTGCGTGAGACGGCGGATGCGATGGGTGCGAGCCATAGACAGACGCACCAGCAGCTGCGGTGGCTTGGGTGCGACGTCGCCGCTCTTGGCGCGCACTCGCAAGCGTCCAGTCTGGAGGCTACTGCTGCTGTCGTCATTGTCCATGGCGTCTGTGGCACTGGCGTTGACCACGTCGTCCTGGTCGCCCATGTCACTTGGCACGTCACTCGCATCGCAGTGACGATAATCATGACTCGAAGCGGTGGCTCTCGACTGCCTTGGCTGCTGCTGCTGCTGCTTCTGCTTGTGCTGTTTGTGCTGCGTGGCGCTGCTGGTCGTGTCTGCCGAGAGCACGGCGTGCGAGTGCGCTTTCTCTAGTGGGCGTCGCACAGCCTCGCGCTGCCGCAGCGACGCTTCGAACGACACGTGGCGGTGGTTTGTACTGCGTCGCTCGAGTGACGTCTCAGACAGCGACGATGACGTCAACACACTCGCAGCAGGAGCATCTGCAGGCGACAGTGGCGGTGGGTCGGCGATGAGCTGCACGGTGCGGAGGTACCGCTGCTTGACGCCGAGCGGCCGGAGCTCCTTTGGGATCACGAGCGGCGCGTCCATCTCGAGCGGCACTGGCGGGTCCTGCACGAGAGCGTCACTGAACGGCGCTGTGTGCTCGAACGAGTTGCTAGCGACACAAACACACACACAGAGAGAGAGAGAGAGAGAGATGCTGGCGGTTGAGACTGTGGCGCTCACTTGCACAATGCACACGTGCGACTGAGAGAGCGAGAGCGAGCGACCAATCGATCGTGTATGAGCAATCGCTAAGGACGACGCACCGATACCACGGCACCTTGGTGCGCAGCTGCGACGGGTCGTAGCGGTGCGTGAGATGGAGCTTCTGGAGGTTGTGCTCCACGTGGCTCTGCTTCTTGAGAGCGCGCACGAACGCGAGCTCGTCGGCTTCGTTTGCTGCTGCGGCTGCTGCTGGTGATGCGCTGCTGCTGTCGACACTCCTACTATTGCGACTACAACTGCTGTAGCTGTTGCTGTTGCTATTGTTCATGCTACTCATACTGCTGTTGCTGCTGTTGTTGTCGTTGTTGGCAGCGGATGCATCGAGCGCACTTGCTGCAGAAGCAGAGCTGCTGTTGTTGTTGTTGTTGTTGTTGTTGTTGTTGTGTGTGCGGAACGGACGCGCCATACGATGCGAGCGCTCGCTCGTGCAGATGCTGCGTCAAATAGCGTAGTCCGTCCGTCAGCTCAATGACGACGAAGACGACGACGACAGCGATGCATGTGCAGACGGCACACGCAGCGCATCTCGGTCGCGCTTGTCGAGTTCGTCGAGTTTGTCGAGTTTGCCTGCAACGGTACCAAATTAATCCAAATCAATAGTGAAATAACTCAGATTAGCGAGGTATCAAAAGTATCAAAATTGTGCAAAACGATTGAAAATCAAAAAAAAAATTCCAAATTGTCGTCCACATACAAAAAACAAGTAGTCGCGACAGCAAGTGATTTCGAATGGTCGCTCGCATACAAACTTCAAGTCCTCGTGACATTTTTCGATAGTGTAGCACGCTTTATCACTATCGACGATCAAACAGAGCTGCCGCCTCACATAGTGGACACAAGTAAAAACATGCAACCTGAAAATCACCACTGCCGCCTCACATACATTTTTCAAGAAAAACCGTGCCACCTGACGTGTTTGCTGAAATTCACCATTGGCACGAAATTTGCGTTTTTCCTGCTCTGGTGACTGTTTTAGGCTGTTGAAGTAACACTAATCTAGCCGACACAAACGCACATGACACCAAGCAAGAAGCGAGAGCGCAGAGCTTGGATGCGCTGGAGGCAGCAGCAGCAGACACAAGTTGTCAACGCCCTTTCACTTTCACTCACTCCCTTGCACGAGCATAACGAGCAAGTGTCTTGGACCGAATGAGCCAAGTCGCTGACTGACCAAACGAAGTCTATTTGTCCATGCCCTACATCAACGACATCTAGCATACCGAACACAAACTCCAATGACAACATCGTACTCGATCGTCCATTGCATCGCAGTGAACGACATCGATCACTTGGTGTGTGGCTGTGTGTTGTTGATTGATTGCCATGAACCTCGTCTCGACTACAGACCAACCTGACGCACCAAAACGATGCAGCCCCGGATGTCCCATACAACTGAGTCTAGGTCGAGGAAGATGTTGTCGTCGCTCAGCGTGTACATGCAGCGAAAGAGCAAAGCGCAGTGGTCGCGAATGCACTGGAGCACGTCTGCTGTCAGCGGCTTCAGTCGCATCTGGTCGTCAAACACTGGCGTGAGGTGGCTCGCAAGCCAGTCGGGATGGCCGCGGTCGCAGTGATCGCAGAGCACTCGCAATGCCCAAGAGTAGCGCAAGTCTTCGTGTCGACAAACCAGCGGCTGGAGCTTGATCGGGTCTGTG
>JAASFN010001086.1:0-10483 GCA_023333795.1 Globisporangium rhizosaccharum | reverse complement strand
CTGCTGTGTCGCTCAGACACATCCAGTACCGCTGTGCATCAAAGAGCTTGTACGACCACGTGTTGTACCGAAAGACGTCGCAAATGCAGTTGACGTCGTGGCGCTCACGCACATCCAGTGGCGCTGGATCGCGCGAGGCTGCTAGTGCTTGAATTACTGAGCTATGAGTCCCTCAAGTCCGTAGGGCTCAGCTTGCTCGGATCGCAGGCAAGTTGAAGCTAGAAAAGAGTGACATAATGCTTTAAAAGAGTGACGAGATGACGAAACGCTGTCAGCTTGACTGAGCAACAATGTTTGCTAGCTCACATCGACTTAAGCAATATGCTTGCTATACCACATTCGAATTCGTTTTGCAATATCCAAAACCTTGCGTTTTCCAGCTCACGTCGAAACCCAACGTGCAGACGTGATGGAGATCCCATTTGAGCCGCTCGTTCATTCATTCGGTCTTCAGCGTCGACACGCAAGCAGCAGCAGCATCAGTCGATTCACCACCACACACATACTCAACTACGTCACAATGATGCGCACGGCTCTCCGATCGGCCTCTGTGCTCGCGCGCCGCACGCCAGCGCTCGCAGCGGCGCATGAGCAGCTCGTTGCGCGCAGTTTTGCGTCGTCGGCGTCGGACTTTGAGATCAAGAAGGTCGGCATGGTCGGGCTCGGACTCATGGGCCACGGCATTGCGCAGACTGCTGCGCAAGCGGGCTTTGACGTCGTCGCAGTCGACATGAACCAACAAGGTCTCGACGCTGGCATGAAGCGCATTGAAGGCTCGCTCGCAAAGATCATTGGCCGCGGCGTGAAGAAGGGCACGATCACAGAGGACGCGGCAAAGGCGCAGATCGAGCAGACGCTCGCGCGCATCACGCCGACGACGGACCAGAACGACCTCGCAGACTGCGACCTCGTGATCGAAGCGATCATTGAGAACGTCGACGTGAAGAAGGACTTTTACGCAAAGCTCGGCGCGATCGTGAAGCCATCGGCGATCTTTGCGAGCAACACGTCGTCGCTTGCGATCTCAGACTTTGCTGGCTCGTCCGGTCGGGCGTCGCAGGTCGTGGGGCTCCACTTCTTCAACCCCGTGCAGCTCATGAAGCTCGTCGAAGTCGTGCGCACGGACGTGACGGACCCGGCGGTGTTTGAAGCCTCGAAGAACTGGGTCCACGCGATCAGCAAGCACCCAGTCTCATGCAAAGACACGCCGGGCTTCATTGTCAACCGCCTCTTGGTGCCGTACCTCGCACAGGCGATCGCGCTGTACGAGCGCGGCGACGCGACGAAAGAGGACATTGACGTCTCGATGCAGTTTGGCGCGGGCCATCCGATGGGTCCGATCACACTCGCGGACTACGTTGGTCTTGACACGACGCTGTTCATCCTCGAAGGCTGGGTGCGCGACCACCCGAACGAGCCGGCGTTCTTCGTGCCAGAGATCGTGCGCCAGAAGGTCGCAGAAGGCAAGCTCGGGCGCAAGACGGGCGAAGGGTTCTACAAGTGGGACGGCGACAAGCGTCTCTAAGTGGCAGTAGAGTGTCTCGCTGAGAGAGACAGCGTCGCTAGCAGGCGCTTTAGCTCGTAATGTACCACCATCCGCCTCCGGATGAACGAACGACTGCGTACGAAGACCATTGCTATCTGCTCATCTACTGACGTGCCTTACATGACCGGCCAACAAGACTGACTAACAGACGAATGCCTACAGTCTCGACTGGACGCTGTCGGCAGCAGAGCTGCGACTGGAACTAGCGCTCTTGTCGCCTGCCGAGACGCCATCAACAGCGTACAGCTGCGTCAGCTCGACGTACCACGCAGCGAGCCACGCGCGCTTTGCTGCTTCGCAGTGCTGCGAAATGGACGCGTAGAGCTGGCGCACGAGCGCAGACAGAGCTGCGGTCGCGTGCTCGGAGCGCTCCGTACGCGCGTGCGCAGCGCATGCGCTCACGAGACGCTCGACTTCGACTGCGATCGGCGCGAGGAGCTCCAACGGACTCATCTTCATCACTTCAAACACGATGCCAGCGAGCACGAGTCCGCTCGTCAGTGGACTCTCGGCGCTGCTTTTAGGTGGCGCATTGCCCTCATCATGACCCTCAGTGCTGCTACTGGTGGCTGAAGTCTTCACTGCCGTCGCCTCAGTCGACGCCACTGGCGCGAGCACGAGCTCCTGCACGCGCACGCAGCACTGCTGCACGGCCCAGACCGCCATGCGCTGCTGCGGACTCAGCGCGTCGCCTGTATGTGCGCTGGTTGATCCACTGCTGCTACTGCCACTGGCTGAAGCTGTCGCCGACTCTGTCGCCTCTGCGCTCGCAAAGAACAGTGCACCAAAGATGACGCCGCAGGTCTTTGCAAGCGTCTGGCGCGCGCCACTGCTCTCTGGGTACGCGCGGAGCGTCAGCTGCAAGTAGAACGGCGCGATGCGGTAGACCGAGACGTAGTGACCCAAGTGCGTGAGGCAAAACGCGAGGAAGCTCTGCGCAAACGCACTTAGTGGCGCGTATGCGCTCCAGACGCCACTGAACACGAGCGCAAGGGCGTCGTCGACAAGTCCTGGCTCACGAAAGAGCACGACGCGGAGCTTGCGCTGGACGATCACGCCGACTGCGAGTGCCTGAGCACCAAAGATCACGTCCGCGTCGAGTGGGACAGCGCTGTCTTTGCTCGCAGTCGTGATCTTCAAAGTGGCGACTGGCGCCGTTGATGGCGACTGGGACATTGGCTGCCACGCCTCACTCGCATCGAGAGTATTCTTCGCGCTGCTACCACGTGACACTGAGACGCTCTGCAACAGTGTCGTCAGCACGCGGTGCTGCTCACTCGGCTGCTCGACTGCGTCCTCGACGCGCTGCGTGAGCGCGTGCATGAGCGCGTTCGTCTCTGCACTCGCGCAGCTCTCGCGCGCAAACTCCAGACGCGAGAGGAGGGCGAACGCACGCAGCACTGCGCTCGTGTCGCTAACGGTCGGCGGTGACTCTGTCAGCGCTCGTAGCAGCGCCGATACACTCGTGTAGAGCGTCTGGAGGTACTGGAGCGTCGCTTGCGTGTCGTCCTTGCTATTCGTAGCAACACTGTCGGCACTTGTACGGTCGCTACCAGACTGGACCGATAGCGCGTCTTCAGTCAGCAGCCCTGGCGCGTAGACGGACGCGAGCGCGCGCACGAGCGACGCGTACGCTGCTCGCGAGCTCCGGAACTGCTGTGTCGCTTCGTCGACACTTGCTTCGAGCATGCGGAACGCCAGCACAGCAGTCTCAGCGCCGCTCGTACTAGTGCCGACTGCTTGCGACAGACTCTGTGCGAGCGTCAGCGCTGCTACAGCAAGCGCTTGGTGCGACTGTGGCTCTTGGGGATCGTCAGCGCGACTGAGTTGCAGCGACAGCAGCGGCAAGTGCACGCGCCGCAGCAGCGCAAACAGGTGCACGAGCACAGCGGACGCGTCGACTGGACCAGTGGCGCTGCGCTGACTCGATAGACTGAGCGCCACGGCCACGACGCTATCTGGGTCGTGCACGTGCGGGAACGGATCGACGCGGAGCTTTGATACGACTCGCTGCTCCAGCTGCGCAAGGACACGAGAGCGCAGCGCAGTGTCGCGACTAGAGACATCGCTGTCCACTGCGTCGAGCACAAGCAGAGCAGTTGCAATGGCTGGCGCACTCGCTCGCCACTGCAGAGCTGCGAGCGGCGATGCGTCGTGGAGCTTGGTGAGCAGCGCAGAGCAGCACGCGCTCCAGGAATCGCGTGTTGTGCGCTGGTCGCGGTCTTGAGCGAGTTGCTGCTGCTGCTGTGTGGCGATGTGCGTTTGGAGCGCGGCACTCGTGGTCGTGACGAATGCGACAGCAAAGTCCTGCATCGCTGCGCTCATCCAGTGGACAAACGCGTCCAGCAGTAGCGACAGCACGCGCTCATAGTGTCGCTGCTGAGACTCTGGAGACGCTGACGCACTAGCGCCGCTGGACAGCAGCGACAAAGCGCTGCCGACGAGTGCGTCCCAGACGCTGCAGCTGAACGCGATCTGCTGTGATGCAGCGCAATGCGCAGCAGCTGACGGCAGTTCGAGCGGTGGACGCGCAGTCATCAGGAGCGCGTGTACACGTGCGACTGAAGTTGGTGCGGTCGTAGGTGCTGCAGCGCTGTCGTCACTCGGTCGAGACTGCGCGAGCAACAGACAGCTCCCGACTTCCATGCACTGGAGCCACAACGTAAGTGGGAGTGGCTTGCTAGACAGCACTATCACAGTGTTGGAGCGCTGTGTTGGTGCCAACCAGTGCGCCAGAGCGTCATGCGCATCAATGAAGAGCTGCTGCTCGTCGTTGCCATTGCGCTCCACTGCGAGTGTGTTGCGCAGCTGCTGGTGGAGCATCTGCAAAGCGCTATGCGCCTGTGCGAGCGTCTCTGGTCGTGGATCCGCGTCAACTGTCGCTACGAGCGCTGCATGCCGCGACGGCGAGAGCATGGTTGAAGATGAAGCAGCGTCTGCCATGGCACTCGAACTCACGTTCTTGCGCTTCGATGCTGGTTGCGCTGTGCACGTTTTGGCTCAAAGGTGTTGCACGTGATTCACGTGGTCCACATGCATTTGTAAACGTAAACAAATCCGATTTTCAGCGAATCGTTGCACGCAATGGAACTAATTACAGCCAATCAGAGACGTTTTTGATACCTTGAAGTTTCTGGAGCAGTCTTGGAGTACTTTGCCTCGACCTGGACGTGTCGGTTCCAGTCCTCTCTGGTCTTGAGATCGCCGTATCGACCGCACATGCGCTCGGCTTTGTGTACGCAGACTCCAGTGACGACCAGCGCGAGTACCTAGACTCAAACAAGTGCATCTTGCTCCATTCAATCGTTGTTGGACGCAACTTTCCAGAAAGAACGAGTCGAACCCTGCGAGCTCTAACTTGCACAAGGGTCAAGCATGTCAAGCGCTTGGATCGAAGACGCCGCGATTCGTTGCTTGTCGAGTCCTGATACGTGGACGTCCTCAACTTGTGAGTCTTTGCAAGCAAGCATGTCTTGCAGAAGCGTTTCCTTTCGACATCTACGTCATCCGAACGTCTGCTCCTTGCTCCTTGCTGCCCAGAGGACCACCTGGTGCTCTGCATTTTGCGAGTCTATCGCTCACGCCATGCATGACTCTCCACGGAGCAATCGCGCCATGCGATTTCCTTCGACGCGCGCACGTGAGTACTCAGACGCTCGTATGATCACCAACTATTCGTGCTTCGGGTTCAAGAGGACGGCGCAGCCTTCACAATAGACTGTGACCTAGAGTGCTATGGCAAAGCTAGCACTGGTTGTCATCGGCACGAGTCGATCGAGCCGCAGCGTCACTTGCTCTGTGTGATTCGAGCGACCAGCAGACGCGAACATGACGACACCTGTGTGTGTGTGCCCATCGTCAGCGGATCAAGCAAGCAAACGAGCGATCGTCTATCCTTCGACGTCCAGAGCTTTCGATGCACCGAAGCCAGCAGTCGGATCACTCAAGACACGATGAAGACGCCGTCGTCGCCACCGAAAGACGCTGTCTCTCACGCTCTTTCTTTCGAGAAACACATCGTTCGCATGTGGTGTCATCTTCACGTGCGTGTGTCGATTCTTCGGTCGATCGCTCACTCACAGTCGCATGACCACTACATCGCTCTATCGAGCTCTGGATCGTGCGCTGTGCCAGCTTCTCGTAGTACAGAGCTCATCGAGCGCTTCGAGGTCCTGCTCGCTTGCTCAGATCTCAATTTGCTCCGACCTCGGCACTGGCGCACACGCCCCACGCCTCAGATCGACAACGACACTCACAGACAGCTCTGCTCCTAACACCATCGCTCGCATCACACAGAGCAATGGCGCCAACGACGAATGCAAGCAATGCGACCGAGGACATCCCGATCAGCGCGATCTCTGGCATTCCGGCCGGCCTCTCGCCAGAGCAGCAGCTCGCACTCGCACAAGCAGCGATCATCGCGTACGTCAAGAACAAGATCGAAGGACTCACGCTCGTGCTCCTTGTCTCGTACGCTGTGCTCTGCGCACTCTGCATCATACTCGTGATCTACTTGCGACGCAACCGCGGCGGTGCGCGCCGAGGCGACAGCGACGCAGCGCGCAAGATGCTGCTGCCGGCGTTCGAGCCGCTGCTCTGGATCCTCGGTGGCACGAGCGCCGTCTACTGCATCTACCTCATCGTCGCGCTCTCGCTCGCGTTCCTTCCTATCGCGCTGCCGTCTGTGCACATTGAGTGCTTCTACGCTGGACGGCAGTTCGTGCTCCTGCTCGTCGTCGTCTTCATGCTCCAGACGAGCGTGACGATCCCTGCTCTCTCGCGCGCTGTCGCCATCACACTCGTGCTCTCAACGTACACGCTCCCAGTTGCGTGGTACATGGAGACGCACGCTGACATAGACCGCACCAACATCAACTTCTGGCTCCAGGTCGTCTCGCACTCGCTCGTGCAGCTCCTGTTTGTGTACGTGCTGGTGTGGCCACCGAGTCGGTCGAGCAAAGGCGCACTGCGGCGCTACTGCGTCTTTGCGCTCGTGCAGCACGGGCTCGAGATCGCAGTGCTCACAGCGTTTCGGCACTGGGAGGTCGACTTGGGTTTCCACTTGGCGTACGCGAGCCTTGCAGTCGGCTCGCTCTGTCCGCTGCTCGTCTGGGGCGTGCTCAAAGGCGACACGGAGCACTGGCGCGGGCTTGGACAGCGCGCGTGTGCGCTCCAGGCGCTCTTTCGCCAGCGCACGAACGTGCACGAGCATCTCTCGTGCGAAGGGCTCCACGTGCTCGTTGAGATGCATCGCAAGTACATCATCGACTTTGCGTACTTGGAGCTCCGGCAGCGCATCGGTGTTGGCTCGAGCGCGGTCGTGTACAATGGCGTGCTGCACTCAAAGACGCCAGTGGCGATCAAAGTATACACACCGACGACAGTGACAGAGGAGGCGGTCGCTGCGTTCTCGCACGAAGCAGCGCTCTGCGGTGCGCTCAATCACCCGAACGTCGTGCGGTTCTACGGCATGTGCGTCTCGCCACCAACGATCTGTCTCGTCTCGGAGCTCTGCAAAGGCAGTCTCGACGTTGTTACGTACGCACTCGCGCGGCAACGGCAGCGTCATCAACAGCAACACCGCCGCATGCAGACGCACTTGCGATCGTCCACACAGCAGCACTTGGAGCTCCATCATGACCGACAGCAGTTCCTCATTCATCTCGGCTATATGCTCGACGCTGCGCGCGCTGTGGCGTACATCCACAGCTTCTCGCCAGCGTTCGTGCACCGCGACATCAAACCTGCGAACTTCCTCGTCGATGCGCGCGGGACCGTGAAGCTCACGGACTTTGGCGAGTCGCGCGCCTTGCCCAAGATGCGTGCGATCGCGGCGATAGGAGCAGAGCCATCGGCGTCGATCGATGGCACAAGCACGAGAACTGCGAGTGCGAGTGCAGTGGACTTGGTGATCGGCAGCGCATCTCAGCGTGACGACGAAGCGGCTGCATTCACTAGCACCAGCAGCACCAACAGCAGCGGCGCTCGTGGCGCAAGACAGAGTACGCAGTCGTCGCCGTCTCCATCGCCATACTCTCCACCGTACGTGAACTACGAAACGGCGAAGCGCGACGGCGCGAGAGCTGCATCTAGCGCTGACGCTCCTACGACGCGTGCTGCTTCGAACAGCATCGCCACTTCGCAGATGACCGTCAAAGGCACGATCGACTACATGGCGCCAGAGATGATCAGCGGCAAAGCTGGGCTCGCGAGCTACGGCGAAGCAGCCGACGTCTACTCGCTCGCGATCACGATGTGGGACGTGCTCAACCCAGCGAAGGAGAAATACCCGCACGCAAAGAACAACCACTTGCGCATCTTTGAGTCGGTCGTCGCCGGCGAGCGACCAGAGCTCGACGCAGCACTGCATCCAGCACTGCGCGATCTGCTGGTGCGGAGCTGGCACCACGACCACTGGCGCCGTCCGACTGCGCAGGCAATCGTCCAAACGCTCGAGCACATCCAAGAAGAAGTCGCGTCAGCATTTGCTTGTGAGCTGCAGAGCTCATTCGGAGGCAAAGGCGACGAGAGCACGTCGATGCAGTCGATTGATGGCGACAGCAACGCGAGTGGCCGTGGCGTTGCTAGTGTGGCTTTGGCTGAGAGCACTGGCGTTCGATCAGAAGCGAGTGCGTTCATCTTCACTGACAGCAAGCAGAGTGGATGCGACTCGCAGCCGCTCACATTCAGTGGCGACGCGCTCGTGCACAAACTAAGTGAGCTCCACGCCGTGTCGACTGTGAGCGAAGGCGTCCGTGTCGGCAGTATGCTCATGGATGCAGGCTGTCTGCACCACGCCAAGCACTCGCAAGCGTTCGAGTGCCGTCGCGACGCGCTCTACTTCTTTGACACCGACCGCATGCGCGAGTGCCAGCCGATTGCGATGCTCGAGAGCAGCGAACAGCAGCACGAAGAGGGGGCCGCAGCGTTCACGGCAAGTACGACGCGCCAAGTCCTCGGCTCGCCCACTTGGCTCGAGCAGCGACGCCACTTGCTCTCAGCTCGCGCTGGTATTCGACGACACAACTCGCTTGCGTCCGAGTACTCTGAGACGTCTACGCTCGAGAGTTCGATCGGAGGAGGAGGGGGGGCATTCATCGGTCGTAGCGGTCGCAGTCTGCGCAGCAACTCGGACGACGGCGACGACAATGGAGTCGACAGGAGCGCGTGTGCGTGTCGACGCCTTGGACAGCGCTTGGTGAAGCCAGAGCGATCAGTCAAGCGGCTCTTTCGCCGCAAGCACGCACCAGTGATTCCCGAACACAGCGTGTTGACTGCAAACTTGCTCGGCAGCAGTCACCAGCACTTTGCGCACCACCGCGATGCGCTGGATAGCGACAGTGACGACGAGAACGACCTCCTCGACACGATCGGCGACGACAGCAGCTACAGCAGCCATTTTGCCAGCGCAGACGAGCGCGCGAGCGCCGATCGGTTCTCGTTTGACGCGTTCGACGACCGCACGCACCACGTGAGCGTTCTCATGTAGGGACAAGAGATGGCTACATGGCCCTATTTTTAGTCCATTTAGCCTATTTTACTCTTTCAGTTGTTAAATATCAAAACATTTTTGTCAATAAAACGTCCTTTTGGTGTGGACAGCGATCTTTCAGCAACATTCGCAAGAAGATCGCAAAAAGATCGCACTCTTGATCTTGCCAGCTCGAGCAAGCTGCCAAACCCTAGCATTGTACGTTCATGAGCAGCCACACCGGGCGACTTGCGCTCAGTCGTGCGCTGTGCGCTCTGTGCGCCGTACTGACGGCTCAAGTCTGTGCTCCAAGGTCCCTTTCAAGCGTCTTGGCATTCAGTGCAAGTCACACTGACGAGATAGCGACGGTGGCACTGCCGCAGATCAAACGCGCGAGGGATCAGCCTGTGGCGACAGCTGTAGCGTCACTTGCAAGCAACCGCGCGTTCTTCTTGAGAGCTCACACAATGAACGGCTGGTGCGTCGACGCCGATGAAGACAAGACAGAAACGAGCAAAACAACGCTCAGTTTGCACCTTTGCTATGTCGACAACGCGCACCAAGGGTTTGTGTTCAACGACACGACGTCGCAGATCACGAGCAAGAGCAGACCTAAGCTCTGTTTGCGCGTTCCTCCAGTCCATGATGGTGGCAACAGGACACTGCTACTCCAGTCATGCGACACTGAGAGCGCGCTACAGCAGTTCACGTACAACGAGGCGACGCAACAGCTCAGCACTACAAACATGAGCGACATGGTGTGCCTTACTGACAGCAACAATCGATCAAACAGCAGCACGCCACTCTCGCTCCAGCGCTGCAATACAACTCGCACGGACCAGCGCTTCGAGATCTTGTACGAAGGCGTCGCACTTGCTGCGCTGCAGCGGTTCCTTGACGAGCGAGCTGCTAATGCAAAGCACTGGCGAGACACTGCACAATGTCGGCAGTGCTCTAAAGCAGCCAACGGACTCAAAAGCAGCGTGATCAGCGACTGTGAGGTCGAGCACGCTCCGAGACGACCGACACTTCCATGGGCAGCTCGCTACGCATGTGCGAGCGATGGCGACAACGGTATCGTGTGTCTCGATCGCGATGTTGGCGTGAACTTTGTCATTCCTGGGACAAAACGCGCGCCGTCGCCTCCGATGCCTCGCTACCACGTCGATACCATGTTGCAAGGCAGTCGGCTGCTCATGCTCACGGCACGCAGCAGAAGTGCCGTCGATGCGACGATGCAGTGCAGCGACACAAGCTGCACTCTTACGACAGATAGCCCAGCAACACAGGCAGTCGACACGTTCTTGTCGATTGCTTTGCGTTATCAGCCTCGCGCGATCCAGCGCCACTGGATGTGCGTGAGCGCCACGACGTCAACTGCATTTGCGACGTCTTTCGGTACAACACGTGGTCGTACAAGCTCTTTGATGCACAGCGGTACTGGATGTGTCTGAGCGACACAGCAG
>JAASFN010001085.1:0-10519 GCA_023333795.1 Globisporangium rhizosaccharum | reverse complement strand
TTGAAAATCATTTCCTAAATACTTGGATTTCGTGTGTCAATGCTTGCCAACGTCGCTTCGTGTCTGATCGCGTTGATGGGCTTCAGCTTCCTCGATGCCTCCTCCAACACGAACGACACTCGGCGGCTGTGTGCGTTCAAGTACATGCATAGACAACCAGCGTAGCATTCAGTGGTGTGTGTATGTATCTTCAAATGAAGGAGTGATAGCGTCAGTCCAGCAGCTTGCAAACGCACAAGCACGATGGTCCTACAAGGCGCCTCGGTCAGTCTGTCTTGATGCTCCATGCTAGTAGTACGTGTTCGTCTCGAGCCAGCCAGGGTACCGGATCATCCGGCCAGTGTCCTTGTTGATCGTACTCTGAGACGTCTTGCGCATCATGAACTTGCGCGCTTCGTCGAGCACCACGATGAAGATCGAGAACGGCAGCGCGATGAACCAGTGCACGAGACGCATGTTTTCGGTCACAAAGATCGTGTGGACAAAGCCGGCGTACGCCACGGCCGAGCACAGCATGAACTCGAACATGAGCCCAAAGTTGAGCACGCTGTTCATCATGCCCTGCGCCGTCACGGACAAGTACCGCGTCTTGCAGATGATCACGTTCGCCCACTGCACCTCGACGACAGCGACAAAGTACGCGGTCTGCGCCACCGCGAGCGCTTCGAACTGCATCATGCGCGACGCAATGTTCACAGCGACGTTCGACGCGCCAGTGCGGAGGCTAAAGCCGCTGCGGTAGTCGAGCAAGCACTGGATGCCAGTGCACGGCGCCGTGCCTGCGGCATCGAGGACCTTCTCAACGATCACGCCCTTCGAGTACGTCTCTTCGCCCAAGTCAAACGTTGTCGACGTGACTTTTCCAGTCGCATCCACGAGCTTCATGCGCATGCCGTTGTACGCATCGCGTGCACCGCTAAGCGCCGTGATCTCGTCGCCAGTCGTTGCGTCCTTGTCTGTGATCGCCCACACACCGAATGGCTGGTGCGCGTACATGATCTCGAGCGAGATCTTGCTCCCAAAGCCAGGGAGCCCTTTCGTGCGCGTGTCGTACTCGAACCAAGCGCGGTCAAAGAACGACGACCGACGCGACTTCATGGGGTAGTACGGACGGAAACCACTGTCGTACGCTGCAGCCATGGCTTGGTACGTCACGACAGGCTTGGCCGCGTAGTTGCCGTACGTCGCGGGGTCAAAGCGGTCGTAGTTCACTGGCTTTGCAGCGTCCGAGTCGAGGTTCGTGAACGGGAACTGGCAGTCGAGGACTTTGCCATCGGCCGACTTGTCGTAGAACACGTACGTGTCAAAGACGTTGCCACCCGTCGGGATCTTGTCGTCGTACGTGCTCTTGCACTCTGGCTCGCCGTTCTGGCTCGTGAGGAGTCCCAGTGGCTTGAGGTCGCCGTTTGCGTCTTTGTAGAAGCCACCAGCGGTGCAGTACTGCCCCTTCTCCGTTCGGCACCAGAGCACTTGCTTCCCAAACGCGTCCAAGTACCCGAGCTCCGGGAGGATCGCTGGTGGGTACCCAAAGTCATTGAGCACGACCAAGTACGTCATCATACCAGCCGCAGCTTCGATGATCCCGATCACGCCGTACGCCATCATCACGAGCTTCTTTGTCACGAGGTGGTCGACTGCAGCGTTGCGCGGCGACCGGAGCATGATGTCGTTCTCCGCCGTCTCGTACGCCATGGAGATCGCCGGGATCATGTCGGTACCGAGACAGATGAGGAGCATCAACACAGTTGTGAGCGGCAGTGGCAAGCGAATCGTCGCGTACAGCAGGAACGGCACGAGCTCGGGGATGTTCGCTGCGAGCGCGTAGCAGATCGACTTCTTGAGGTTGTCAAAGATGATCCGACCCTCTTCGACGCCGCACACGATCGACGCAAAGTTGTCGTCGAGGAGGATCATGTCCGCCGCTTCCTTGGACACATCGGAGCCCATGATGCCCATTGCAATGCCAATGTCGGCTTTCTTGAGCGCCGGCGAGTCGTTCACGCCGTCGCCAGTCACAGCGACGATCTCTTTGCGCCGCTGGCAGTTCTCAACGATGATGAGCTTCTGCTGCGGCGACGTCCGCGCAAAGACGATCTGGTTGTGGTCCAAGATCCGGTCCCACTCCTCCTGCGGCGTGTCCATGCTGATGGTCCAGCCTGGAACGACGATCGCCGGCGCTGTCTTTGGGTCGATCCAGCCGCCGTCGCCTGGGTTCAAGCCGCGCTTCTTGTTGTCTTCCTCAATGTCTTCGCACGTGGGACCCCAGAGGATCCCGACCTTGTGCGCGATCGCCTTGGCCGTGATCGGGTGGTCGCCTGTGACCATGATCACGCGGATGCCTGCAGTCTTGCACTTGGCCACAGCCGTAGGGACCTCGGCGCGCGGCGGGTCAATGAGCGCCATCAAGCCAATGAAGCACAGCGGCTCTTCGATCTTGTGGTCCGGCTTTGGGACGCAGTCGTAGTCCACGTCCTTCTCGCCAAGTGGGAAATTCGGGTTGTCCGTGTTGTACTCGTACGACGGGCCGTAGACCGCCGGGTCGAGGATCTTCTGCGCAAACCCAAGGACGCGCATACCTTTCTTCGAGAGCTCGAGCTGACAAGCTTCGATCTCCGCGAGGCGCTCGGGCGTGAGCTCAACTTCTTGACCGTCGATCAAGACCTTGGCGCAGCGCGCGGTGATGCGCTCTGGTGCGCCTTTCATCACAAGTAACGCCGGCTTGGCGTCGTCGTTCTCTTGCTTGTGGATCGAGATCTGGTACTTGTTCTTCGAGTTGAACGGGATCTCCTTGAGCTTGATGTTCGACTCGCGGTACTCGATGATGTCGCGCTTGTCGTGGCAGAACTTGATCATCGCCGACTCGGACGCGTCGCCGATCGTCTCCCACGCGACTTTGTCGAGTGTCGTGCCGTTGCTCGTTGTGTACGACTCTTTGAATGGCTTGAGCTTGCCGCGCGAGAGCGAGCCATCGGCGGCAACGACTTTGTCGTACTTGGACTCTTCGTCAAACACGGCGTTGTTACAGAGCGTCGCGCAGCGCTGGAGCGCAGCGAACGACGCGTTCTTTGCGTCGTAGTTGCCAGTCGGCGTGATCGAGCACTCGGCGTCCCAGATCTTGTTGTTGTACACGACGTTCGCGACTGTCATGACGTTTTGCGTGAGCGTCCCCGTCTTGTCGGAGCAGATGCAGCTCGTGGACCCGAGCGTCTCGACGCCTTCGAGGTTCTTCACAAGCACGGCTTTGTGCGCCATGCGGTTCGCGGCGAGACTCAAGCAGACGGTCACGGTCGCGAGGAGCCCTTCCGGGACGTTCGCGACGATGATGCCGATCATGAACACGATGTTCGTGATGATGTCGGTCTTGATCACGAAGCCAATGATGAAGAAGATGATGCCGATCGTGACCGCCACGGCGGCGATGATGTGCACAAAGTGGTTGATCTCGCGCGCGATCGGCGTCATCTCGGTCCCAGTCGACGTCGCGAGCTTCGCGATGCGACCCATGACTGTCTTGTCGCCGACGCGGATCACGACGCCTTTGCCCGAGCCTTGCGGGATGAACGTGCCGAAGAAGCAGAGATTCTTCGTCTCGAGCGGGTTGTCGTCCGTGCAGTCCGGGATGCGCTTGAGCGGCTCTGGCTCGCCTGTCAAGCACGAGTTGTCGACTGCGAGGTCGTCCGAGCACTCGAGCACGCGGATGTCCGCGGGCACTTTGTCGCCGCCCTTGAGCACGATGATGTCGCCGCGCACGAGCTGCGTCGCGTCGATCTTCTGGGACTTGCCTTCGCGAATGACCGTCGTGACGGTTGGCATCATGTTCTTGAACGACTCCATCAAGTTGGACGACTTGCGGTTCTGAAAGTACGAGAACGTCCCCGTGATGACGACGACGAGGAAGAGCACGATGCCGAGGTAGAGGTTGTTCGGGTCGCCCTGGAGGATGTAGATGATGATACAGAGCGCGCCGCCGAACCAGAGCAAGAGACTGAAGAGCCCCGTGAGCTCGCGAAAGTACTTGATGTACTCGGGCGTCTGCTTGGGCGGCGACAACCGGTTCAGTCCCTCGCTCTCGAGTCGACTCTCGACGTCGTGCGGGTTCATGCCCTATGTATCATATACACACGTTAGAGTACGTCTACTGTATCGAGCCATTGAGAGACGCGCGTATGCACTAGCCAAGCACGCACATTCGCAGCGTCCGTGCCAAGATCAGCGACGAGCTCCGAGATGCTCATCTTGTGCTCCTCCATCACGAGCTCGCGCTTGGCGTCGTCCGGGTTCTCTTTGCCTTTACCATCCTTCCTCTTGCGCCGGTTCGCTTGACGGTGCCGGAGCTCAGTTGTCACGGCGACGATCTCGGCCGACGATAGTCGCGGATGCGCTGCCTCCTGCGTCATCGGTTCGAATCACACACCCACGCGCGGTGGCAACTGTCGAATCTCGTGCTCAAGCACTCCTCTGTCTCGCCTTGTTCACTCGTGCTGTCCCTGCTCGTTCTGTTGGCTGCTGTCGCGCGTGTGCACACGTAGCTCCTGCTCCGCACAAGCTCCTGCAGTCGTTCGCGCTTCTCCGACGCACGCACGAATTCTGGGAATGAAGAACCGCGGCATGTAGCATCGAGCAGGCGCCTCCTGGTTTGGCCGCGACTCGCCGCGCCTGTTGGTTTCGCAACGGCTACTCGCGCTTGCGTGTGGCGCAGTGTGTCGCAAATGGGCTCATGACTGCTCTGGTATGACTCGGCTTGGACTTGGACGGTGCCAGCAAGCGATCGCACTCGCCTCTGTGAGGCAGGCGCTAGGAGCAAAAGGATCCGACGGCGGCGCTCGGTTGACTCTACACACTCGACCCCAGTGACCGGGACATTGAGAACTACCGGTAGCTGGCTAGACTGAGACTGACCTCCATTCAAGACACATCCAAGACCCAAGACGCAAAAAGTTCACGATAGACTCGCTCGACCTACACGCTCAACACTGTTGTTGTTGCCACACTCACTGGCTTCCTACGCCCAGTCACATCTGCTTCACACTGCCTTGCGAGCATCGTCACTCGAGCTGCTCAGTGGCGCAAGCACGCGGCCCATCGCGGCGAGGAACTGCGCACTGAACGCGTCGTCCGAGAACCGATCGGCCGAATCGCGCGCTCGCTCGCGCAGTGCAGTCACGTCCTTGGCGTCTTGTTCAAGCACAGTCCACATCTTGGCCGCGTACTCGTCCGCTGTGAGCGCCAAGTAGCCCGTGCCATCGCGGACAATGTCTGCTGCTGGTCCGCCCGAGTTGTTCGCAACGACGACCAGACCAGCGGCCATCATCTCGACAATGCTGATGCCAAAGTGTTCGTTGTACATCGTGTGGATGCCGATCGAGGCGGTTGCGAGGTGCTGCTGGAGCTCAGTAAAGCTCGCATTCACGACAAAGTCGACGCGATCGGCGACGCCGAGCTCGACGCTTTGCTCTTTGAGCGTCTCGACGCGCGCGAGGTCGTCGTCATTGCGGCAGCTCCCAAGCAACACGAGCTTAAAGTCTTTGTGAGTCGTCGCCATCGCCTCGGCGTGCGTCGAGAGGAGGACCTGGAGCGCTTGGAGCTGCAGCAGCTGGTTCTTCTCTGGTCGGTACTGCGAGATCGAGAGAGCGCGTGGAGCGCGTGTGTCGAGACCGAACGCTCGGAATGTCGCCATCGATCCACACGGCGGGTACACGATCGCCGGGACACCGCCCCAGAGCTGCTGGATGTGGTTGTACGTCCACGTCGAGTTCACCATGACGACGTCTGCGCAGTACTTGCCCACGAGCGCGTACGCAGCGGCAAAGACGCGGTAGTAGACGTACTTGGCGAGCGACCGCGTCGAGCTCGCAGCGACTGCGGCGTTGTTGTTAAAGTCCGCGGCTCTCGTCTGGACCTTGGCGATCATGTCGGTCGAGATCATTGGGTAGTGCACGTACGCGACGACTGTGCAGCCAAAGCGCACGCTCGCGACGAGGTACGAGAACGCACAGCCGGTTGTGTCGATCCAGATGCGGGGGTAGAGCCCCAGCGCTTCGCTCGTGCGGAACGCTGTGAGCGCGAGGCGCACGTGCGCGAGGCTTTGCCAAAAGAGCGTGAAGCGTGGGTACCGTCCTGGATCAAGGACTTCGCGGTTCGCGAGCGGCACGACGCGGACAAAGAGATCGACCTTGTGGGCGAGCAGTTCTGGAAGGTTGAAGCGCTCGGCCGCGCGCTCAATGAGCTCCTTGGCCGAGAGCCCGTCGTCGCCGGTGTAAAGCAAGAGCTCGACGCGGTGTGCGGCGGCGGTCGTTGCTGTCCCTTCACGATGCTTGAGCTGCGCAAAGTACTGCACGAGCGCAAGCAGAGCGCAGTACATGACGCGCTCACCGCCGCCTCCGCCGTTTGCGTACGGGTGGAAGATGCCGATGGTGACGGTCGTCTCGCCCGAGCGGTGGTCCGCGCCGCCGCTCTGCGCGACGAGGTGGTGCCGCGCGTAGCGCCGACGCTCTTTAAAGATGAACAAAACGCACACGGCGCCGAGGATGAGTACTGCCGTGGGCATTGCAGCGAGCAGCAGCGTCTGCACGGCAACCATCGTCGTTGCTGTTGGTATTGTTGGCTGTGTCGTCACGCAGCAGACCTTGCTTGCTTGTCGTCGAAGGTGAGCTCGTTGCCTTGCGCTCTTGATCGAGTGCCACGTCGCTGCTCCGCTAAAGTACGGTCCGACAGCGGTCAGCTCCTCTAAAGTGCGATTCGTTTTTCTGCAGCTGTTTCACAGAGGGTTTATCCACATTCCTAGTCATTAAAAGCGGGTTTTTGCTGTGCAATATAATAGCAAATTAGATACAAATTCTGGCATTCTGCACTGCAAATCATTGAAAACCCTCTCTACAGCCGCAATAAGGATCGCATTGAATAATGAAGAAAACGAGGGCGTGTGGCGTCATCTCGGCTGTGAGCATTGCGCGAGAGGAAGAGGGAAGCCATCGAGCGACGCGAACGC
Source organism: Globisporangium rhizosaccharum (assembly GCA_023333795.1). Classification (NCBI taxonomy): domain Eukaryota; phylum Oomycota; class Peronosporomycetes; order Pythiales; family Pythiaceae; genus Globisporangium; species Globisporangium rhizosaccharum. The sequence goes on along the minus strand of JAASFN010001085.1, from coordinate 3,531 downwards.
GCGTACTCGACTCGACGAGTCTCGTGCACCCACACACACATACGCACGTGCATTGCAGCGCCAGCATCACCGCATCGACTACACGCTCGTACGCACACTAGCTCAAGCAGCCAGCTATCTCTCAGCCGTATGGTATACGCCATGAGTCCGCACAGCAAGCACGGCGCTCGGACGCTCAACAGACGTGCTCTTGGCGCTAGCGCCAGCACGCGACGAGCACCATTACCACACACTGCCGTGCGCTGGAGCTGGCTCCATGCAACGGCGTGCTCGTCAGTGCTCGTTGTGTGCATGGCGTACGTTCACAACGAAGCGACAGAATACTTTGGTGTGCGTGAGACCATCGTGTATCCACTCGATCGCGCCGCGTCGCAGCCATCATCACTCGCATCAGCGTCGTCATCATCGAATCGCAGTCGCTTGACGAGCGCACTGCAGTACGCACTCGTCCTCGGCGTCATGTGCATCTGGTCGATTGGTCTCGTCGTATCGCGTCAGTACCATCTGCACTCGCCGCTCAAGCGCATTGCAAAGCGCGCGATCAGTCTCGCGAGCACACTGCGCGAGCAGCGCTGGACCGCCGCATTTGCTCTGCAGCGCACGCCCACGCGCACGTACCAGCGTCGCCACAGCTGGGGCTACTTTGGCATGGACCGCGAGATCGACGACCTCGATACGCTCGTCGTGACGTCGCTCTCGCCCGAGCGCAACGTCCTACCACACGCAAAGGCGACTCGGCGCGACTCGACCCAGACCGAGCCAGAGGCGACTGTGCTCGAGCGTAGCGCTGGCGTTGGCGCTACTGGTAAGCAGATTGTGCTCCATCCACGCGTTGGCGCGCGCGGCGGCCGCCATGCGAGCAACCAGATCGTGTCGGACGACCCGTACGTGAGTCGGTACCACTTCCAGATCCAGTACGACGCGATGGAGAAAGAGTACTTTCTCCAGGACCTCGGCAGCACAACTGGGACGTTCGTATTCCTCAAGCCGCACGTCCCAAAGCGCTTGCGCGAACTCGATCGCGTGAAACTCGGCGACACAGAGTTCGAAGTCCTCGCGATCGCCACGAACGCGGCGACCGGGACGCCGTTTCTGCGCATTTGCTTCACGGAAGGACCGCTCGCTGGCATTGCGCAGACGATTGGGAAGACTGCGGTGACGCTCGGGCGGCACTCGAGCAATGCGCTGTGTATCACTGACGACAGCTCGATCTCAGGACGCCACAGTGTCATCTCGCACCTTGGGGACGGCTTCTACATCACGGACCTCCGGAGTACGAACGGCACGGCTGTGCGTCTGAGTGCGAGTGGCGAGAAGAGCGCGCGGCGGTACTTGCGCCACGGCGACGTCTTTGGTCTTGGCTCGAATCGCTTCCTCGTCGAGTACTCGCACCAGCTGGACGCACAGCGCGGCCTCGACGCGCGCGTGCATCCTCATGCGGACTGAGCTGAGCTTTGATTGAGCTTCAGTTGAGCTAAGGCTGAGCTTGTGCGAGTGAGTGAGTGGGTGGATAAATAAGTGCGTTGTATGGAGAGAGTCTCTCGAGGGTGTAGGAAGTAGTACGAACTAAGCAACAGTGGTGATAGTGATGACTGTGGACGGTGTGTTTGTGTCTTGCGTCGCTTGCAGTCAAGAGAGAGATGGAGATGGAGAGTCGAGAGAGCGTTGTGGAGCTGCTCGACCACTGTAGTTCACAGGCAGATGAACAGACTGACGATGATCCTCGATGAGCTGCATCAAGTGCGAGGATGCCTCTCTATACACGACACATGACACATGCCCAAACGTCAAACAACCAACCCTCTATTCAAGCGACTCAATACAACACGCAAGTCTATTTGCCCAAGCGAGCAAGCGAGCAAGCGAGCAAACATGGCGACGCTCAGTGCACCATCATCGTCCTCCATCCGCTGCGCGAGCTGCAGCGCAGTGCCAGCGTCACCAGTCAATGCGAGTCTCGCGCGCTGCAGCCGCTGCAAGTGCGTCGCGTACTGCTCCAAGCCGTGCCAAGCCGCGCACTGGCGAGCTGGTCACCGCAATGCGTGTCCAGTGCTGCAGCTCAGCGAGAGGTTCCGCGCACTCGAGACTGTTTGGTGGCGCTCGCGACCGCCGCACGAGCTCCAAGCGCTCGTCGCGCAGCATGGTCTCGAGCCCGAGTCCATGGTCTGTGTGTATATGATGCCATAGCTGCTGGCACTGTCGATAGTATGCTATGTGCTGCTTGCTGATTTGCTTGCTTGTGTATGTGCCACTTGCTGCTAACATCGCCACAATGCAATGGCTCCTGTGTGTTTGTTTGCATGGATGGATGAACACACATATGTACTCTCGCCACGCTACGTCAGCGCTTCTTTGGCGAAGTGCTGTTCCTACTGCGCGGCCTCAAGCCCATGGTCATGTTCTCGAACGTCCCTACGACCTGGCGCAGCAGCTTTGTGCGCGACGTGATCGCACCGAGCGGCGTGCTGCAGCCCAGTATTGCTGTGAACAATAGTCGTCGGTGCGCGCCTGGGCTGTTCGCCGTCGGCGACAGGGTCGAGACGCCTGCGGGGTACGACCTCAGCGGCGACCTCGTGCTCGTGAACGAACGCCTTAGCGATGCACTGGCAGTCGCAACAGCGAGTCTCCGTCTCACGCGACTGCCCGTGTCAGTGCCACTGGCGCCAGTGAAGGCTATGAGAGCAGCAACAGAAGCAGTAGCACCAACCGACACTAGCGCTGCTGCGAGTCCTAGCGATAGCAAAGTGCACATTGTGCTTGACGGCGTCCTGGCGCAGCTGCTGGACTACCCCGTGGCGCTGAGCGAGTGCCACGCGTCCATGGTCGAGGTATGTTAACATGCGTTTGTGTGTCTATCTGCGTAGTGAGTTCATCCAATGATTGCGTGCTCGCTGCTCACGCGCTCGCACATGTTCTTGTGTGGTCATGCAGATCGGCTACGTGCTGCTGCGGCTGTCGAGTGCCAGTGAGCCATCATCTCTATCAGCACAGACATCACAAGAACGAGCAGGACAGACAGCATCGGCAGTACCAAACGATGTGATGACACTGCTGACGTCGTATTGCGCGCCAGCGTCCACAGCCTCGAGCGCCATTCGTAGCGCGGTCAGCGCGCACTTTGAGCGCTACCGTCGCGATCTCGCAGACGCGAGCGGTGATGCCATGCGCTTGCAGCTCGTGGAGACGCGTGTGTAGCAGTTTTGCTTTTGCGCCAATCATATTGCTCGCATGGTTGCATTTCAGCCACTCAGCGTGCATTTGCTCACTTCAATCACAGCCGGCTGTCCTTTGTCGTCCGTTTCCGCCTGTTGCGGGCGGTTGCAGCGGCACGCGGCGGTCCGTCTATCTGTGGTCTGAAGGCACATGCGCTGGCTTGGCTTGGCTCGAATACGGTCTTGTATGGAGTATGGAGCGGATTGTGTGTGTGTGGGAGCTCCTCGACGAGAGTGGCTCAGCTCACGACAGCAACAAGCGACGCTCGACGCGAAAGCGCTCGACGCGATTGACCGACAAGAGCGATAGAGAGAGAGA
>JAASFN010001084.1:0-10529 GCA_023333795.1 Globisporangium rhizosaccharum | reverse complement strand
CGCACTCGTGCGCATGTGGAACCTCGTGAACTTTGCGTCGCCGTACGAGCTTGGCGTGCTGCGTCCGCCGTTTGCGACGTCGACGACAGGCTCTGGGTCGCCGATCGTAGGTGTCGACGTCGTACCAATGCGCGGTCTCGTCGTGACGGCTGCAGCTGACGGGTCCGTGCTCGTGTGGGACTACGGCGCGTTCGAAGGCGCGGACGACTTTGACGCGTACGGCAAAGTCGTGTACCGGAACAAGTGCGTCCTATACCTGCTGTGTATGTGTGTCACTGAGCTATGAGCGATAGCACCAAGTGGTCGTTAGCAACTGAGATGCACACGCGTGTCTGTGCTGCCACTGCTGCTGTTGTTGCTTGCAGACATGAGAGCCACGTCCAGTGCATGCGCTACTGGCTCCCGCGACGGTCGGTCCTCTGCGGCACGAGCGAGGGTAGAATCGTGGTCTTTGAGCTGCCTGCACGCGTACGTAGCTTGGTCTGTGGTGAGAGTGGCGGTGATGCGAAGCAATGGGCTAACTAACGCGCTTGCTGTTTGTGGATCATGCAACCGCCCACAGCTCTTTGCTGAACCACCCCAAGCATCCTCAGAGTGACACTGGACCGTCAAGAGATGCTATTGCGCAGGCAGTAGTTCATACATCAGCGCGAAGACGCTTTGAGCATGGGTCTCCAACTGGTGCGATCCTGAGACCTGACTGAAGCCTCTGGCCAAGTTGAAGCTGTTGGTGGCTTGCTACTATATAGAGAGATGCAAATGGCTCTTGTAGAGAGACTGCTAAATCCGCCTTTTCACCTCAAAACAAAAAACGAGTGGTAGTGAGATATATTTCGCCGCCAATTAACAAAAGTGGAAATCCGAGCCTTTGCTATGAAAAGGAATGTTTGTCAAACACTAAATTTAAAACCAGGTATGAATTTTCGCAAAATACGGTGTTAGAAATTTTTGACAAAACATGATATATTCGGTGTAAATTTCAAAATGATGACGCGACAATGAGACTCTTTTGGCTCAGTTATTGTTCTCGAGCGAGACTGGTGCAATTTCTGATAGTGAAATAACCAAAGTTCACGAATGCAAATGTGAAATTTCACGTACTCATATTTATCACTAGCGCGTTTTCATTTGTGTCTTACGCAGAGCAAGTCTTGAGCCACATCGCGTCTCATGTTCGCGTCGACGTCGTTTACCGTTTCAGACACATTAGATTTCAATCTGTGGTAGTACTGCACCTTACACAACTAGACAAGAGAAGAGCGGCGACAACAACGACGACAACAACGACAACAACGACAACAACGACAACAAGATGGAGCGAATACACTTGGTCGATGCGGCAATGGAGGCAGCGCGGCTCATGCTTGCCCAGAACTACCCAAAAGCCACCATCGTGAAGGTGCTGCTAGCGTGGCCTTGAGCTTCTCCATCATCACTCCGTCACGTTCCACGAGTTCTGTCGCGTAGTTGAAAAGGACAAAGTCGCAAGACGTCGTAGCGAACGAGACGTAGTCCTTCCGCTTTGCCTCGCTGGAGCGCCCTCGACCGTCTACTGTAATGGTCTCGTGGTTGCGCTCAGTGCCAACGCCAGACGCCAGACCAGTTCAATGAGCCGTGGAGAACGACTCGACACACAGCGAAGCAGAGCATCTAAGTCGTTACACGCTCTCTCAAGTTGCTGTTGCGCTCGAGTTGCTCTCGTGTTGCTTTCGAGTTGCCTCAACTATCAGCTATCTTTGGTGCTCTCTTGCCCTCGAACCTCGACCTCGACCTCGACCTCGACCTCGACACCAGGTCGGCACCAGATCGGCACCAGGTCGACGACTTGCTTGACTTTCCACTGCTGTCCTTGGCTTCGACCATGTGCGTTGACATCGCGAGTAGCACGAGCATCGGAGTGAAGAACACGGAGCGCGATTGCATGTTGCGTAGAGCTTGGTCGTGATCTGGAGGGTGTGAGCTTGAGTTGAGGTGCCGATGTGCGTGCGAGAGTGCGAATTGGATTGTGAGCGCAGCAGCAGATAGTAAAATGTATGGTGGTTTATGACATTAAAAAAGAAAAGTGCAATCGCGAATTGCAATAGTGAAGTGTGCAATAGAAACCAGTCATAGAGAGGAAACCAAGGGAACACCACACCACGAGCTCGTAATGGTGTGGTTTAAAAACACTACACAGTGCCGTCGAAATGCCTGTGACCATACAAAATGCAAGTGCAGGGGCGTTCTGCTTGCTCTCGCTCGTTGTCACTGTGTTTCGAGCCATGAACATGGAGGCGCGAGCATCCATGTGTGATGACACTCCGCAGCCGCGCGAGCTCTTTCAGTGCTGCGCGCGACTGGTAGTCAAGTTCGCCGTGCTGGGCGACTCGTTCGTCGACGTTGTTGCAGGCACGCTCGCGCCGGATCAGCTGCCCAAGTGGGGCGGTGACGTCGAGTGCTCGCTGCCGATCCAGCTCCAGCCTGGCGGGTCGGCGCTCAACACAGCGACCCACATCGGCAAGCTCGCGATCAATAACCCACATCACGAGCTGCTCGTGGAGCTCCACACCGTCGTTGGTATGTGTAATGGCTCTGCAACACTGTGTGTGTGCACGCGTAGTGGTACGAATCACACAAGCTGATGCGTGCATCGGGCGTGTGTGTGTGGCTATCAACAACAGGGACCGACGCGTTCGCGCCGGTGCTCAAGAGCCACCTCCAGACGCACAATGTCGCTCTCAGCTCGCCCACATTGGACAGCATCCCCACTGGCGTGTGCATTGTCTTGAGCGGCACAGTACGTTCGCTTACTCGCTACGAACACTGCTTTACTGTCCTGTCACGTGCGCCACTCACACGTGTGTGCTTGTGCTCGTATCTGCAGCAAGACCGCAGTTTCATCACGCACTACGGCGCCGCACGCGCGTTCAGCATCGAGGTGCGTACTCTGACGCCTACTGACGCCACCATGTGTCTGTATTGCACTACAGCAGATATACCCACACACTCACGTATGACTCTTACTCTCTACAACGCAGCACGTGGACGAAGCGCGCGTGCTCGGTGCCGACCACCTGCACATTGGCGGGTTCTACAGCTGCGCGAGTCTCCAGCGCGGTCTCAAGCCGCTGCTCGAGCGCGCGCACGCCCACGGTCTCACGACATCGCTCGATACGAACTACGACAGCAGTGAAGCCTGGAGCGGTCTCGACGACCTCTTGCCGCTCCTCGATGTCTTCCTCCCGAACGAAGTCGAAGCCATGAAGATCGCGCGCGTGGACTCGGTCGACGCTGCGTTCGCGTACTTTGCCTCGCGCGTGCGCGGTCTCACAGTGATCAAGATCGGCGAAGGCGGTGCGCGCGCGCAGTGTTCGGCCACAGGTGCGACGTGGACGCACGGGAGCTTTGCGACCGACGTCGTCGATGTCACAGGCGCCGGTGACTCGTTCAACGCCGGTTTCCTCGCAACGTGGAAAGCGATGGCTGGGAGCGACGACGCAGTGCCAGAAGCGCTCAAGTGGGGCTGCGCGACTGCGTCCAAGTGCGTCTCAGCGCTCGGCGCGTGCTCGCTCCAGAGTTCGTACGACGACGTTGACGCAGTCATTCGCGCGAATGCGCTCAATGCGAAGGAGTGAAGACCTCAAGACGACCAGAGAGAGCCAGTCGTTCATCATCACAGTGAGCAAATGGACGCTAGCTAGCAGTACCAGCAACAGAGGCTCGATCTCTTTCTGCGTAGTGTGTTGGATTTGGATGCCTCTGCACGTGCGTCTGTGTCGCCACTAGCGCGTCTTCGTGTCGGCACTCGCAGGCGCGTCTGGCTTGTCGATCGCAACGTTCTCCGCTGCGACAGCGTTCCGAACCAGTTGCTAGGACATCAGTCGGTCATTCACACACAGACAGCACTCGCGGTGGTGGGTGAGTCGGGTTGACGACAAGGAGTGAAGGTCGCCACGCATCGTACGGACCTCGACGCGCTTGTCGGTGATGTCGCCGTACCAGAGCACACTCTTGTCCTTCGCGACAACAAAGCACTGCGGGACCGAGCAGACGTCAAACTTCACGAGGTACCTGCACCAGCATCCCACACATGCATCAGCATCAAACGTCCATGTGCCAGCTACATACATTCGAGCCAACTGCTCATAGCACACACAGACACACGTACGCTTTGCTCATGCGTCCGTCTTCGATCGCAAGTGGTAGTCCAAGCGTCGCGAGCTCGTGAAAGTCGCTCGCACTCCGTCCTTTCACTTCGTACATCGCGAGCTCGTCGCGCGACTCCTGCGTTAGTCCAACAAACTGCACCGCTGTATGTAAGCGAGAGAGAGAGAGAGTGCATGAGCTGTGCGTACGTATGGCAGACTACTACTTGATCGCTACTAAGAAAGAGAGAGACAGTAGCGCTACGCACCGCCATGTGTGATGACACTCCGCAGCCGCGCGAGCTCTTTCAGTGCTGCGCGCGACTGGCTGCACCACGTCCCCTACGAGTAGCACATGCGCAGCTGATCAGCAAGTGCGCTGGCATTGTGATATACAGACGGACAGCTAGACAGCAGATACACGACACAGAAGCCATGGCACGCACGAAGAACAGGATGCAGGTGACTTTGTTGAGCTCTAGCTGTAGCGGCACGCCGTGCACAAAGTCGACGTGCTCGAGCTCCGCCGCTGTCCGTTGTAGATACAAACGCACGCGGATCAATTGTTAGATATACCACACAGAGCACACACGCGGGCACCACAAACAAGATGTGATGGGAGCGCACCGTGCTGCTTGCGGCGGTCGTACTCGGCTTGCACGAGTGCGTCGTACTTCATCGTGGTCGTGCGGTTGTAGAACACTGCAGCTGTGACTGCGAGCACGAAGAGGTAGTCCTTGAGCTGCCAGTCGTGACCGAGCGGACCCGTGAACGCGTACGTGAGGTACGCCGCGAGCGCGCCGAGCGCCAGCGCCTGCACTGCTGCTGCGCGCACGTTGCCATTCATGCAAAGCATCTTGCCTTGCCTCTTCACGAGTGCGTGCCGGATCGCGATAGTGACATTGTCAAGAGCAAAATATTCTACAATAGGTAGATCTCTCTGATATCTATTTTAGTCGTACTTGCCCTCAGCTTATTCACTATCACGTTCGCTGCTTTCGACTTGCTTCACCGCACTCGATGGCCCTGGCGCTTGTGCTCGCCAACTCGACCAGCGTTCGTGACACACATACACGACTCAGGTGTGCCATTCTGAGCGTTCTCTTCGTGCTTTGAACGATTGGAGTCTTGCATGTATCAAGATCATCACCATCAGTCGCTTCGAGCTGAGCTTGCTATCCAAAGCGACCACATTATTGAGCTGAGCTCGAGCTCAGAGGCTTGCATCCTCGTGTCTTGCTTACAAAGGCGTCTGCCTTGCCTTGGCTTGCGGTCCCAAGTCAAGTCTCGAGTCCATACAAATACGACGCATGGAGTGCCAACGCAAGCGGTATACGTACGATGCCATGAGCTCATGCCCGCATAACCATGCCTCGGTTGGTTGCGTTCTCGCTCGCACATGCGCAGTCGCCTGCAGCTGCTCGGTGCATGGAGCGCCGCGACGCTGCTGCGTGGCGCGGCGTTCGAAGCTACGTCCGGTTCCGAACTACTCGAGCCTCGCAGTTGCGGCAGGCATGTTCTCGCTTCCACGCATATCCTCCAAGCGCGGAGAAGAACGAGTGCTTTGGTAGAAACGCAGCACCGCCGGCACGCCGGCTCGAACGCGATCGAGATACCACTTTCACTCGACACAGCGCATGCATGATGCCAGCAAGCGCTGCGCTCAGCGTCCGAGCATCTCGCACCTGCACGCGAAGCACACCGAGTTCTCCTATCTCTATCTCTCTCGCTCTTGCTAGTCCAGCTGCGCGACTGCCAACATGGTCAGCGTGACAAGCAAGTGTCCGTGAGCGCGAGCTGAGCGGGCGGATGAACGGAAAGGCTAGCGGAGGCATAAGTCAGCGCACTCCTCCTCATCGCCGCCGCCACCACCCATCTGCACATCGCGTGAGCGGCACGCAGCGATGCACGAGGCGACAGCAGTAAACAACAACAGCGGCAACAACAACAAAGCAGGATATTGACCTCCAGTCGTGTGATCTCTAACGAGACGTACGTCTGAGGCGCGCTAGCGCGAGGACACGAAGACACGAGACAGCAACTACGCAGACTGACCGAGATTTGAGGGTGTATCGGCGCGCGTGCCCGGCTCCAATCGCCGCGAGCGACTTGAGGTCGCCATGATGAAACGCGGCGCGGAGTTGACTCGACAGTATTGTGCGAGTCTCTTGCTCTCGCCTGTGTTGCGCTCGTCGTTGTCGAGCGGGAGTCGCTCGCTCTTGACTATTGTGTGTGTGGGCGAATACTCTTTCTTGCGAGCGCATCCCCAATACTCAACGCGAGATTAATCCAAGCAAGCGCTGATTGGTTAGTCTCTTTTTCACAAACCACTTGAACATTGTATGCGAAGCAATCCAGAGGATGCAACACAGGACGCATCCTCGAGCTCAGATCATGATGAGGAACAGAGGATAACTTGGACTTTTGGCCTTGGACTTGGACTGTGCTCGGACTCGCTTGCTTGCCCACCGGCGATGTCTGGTTGTTGAGCAAGCAAGCGCGCATGCTGGATAGGCAGCGGCAGCAGTCTCGGTTTGTTGTAGCGAGTGCGCCTCTGTCCAGCGAGGCAACTGCGGGCGGCCCGCGTCGCTGACCATCTCTGTGTCCGGTTCGCGCTTGTGACTGTGTCAAGGCAAGCATTGCAATGCAATGCATTGATACGCGTCCAAGCCAGCCGTGTGGTGCGCCATGCACGAAAAAGAAAGGAGACCGGTCGGCTCACACTCACGCACAGAACCACCGGGACGCACATTTGAGAGGCTCTGTTGCTCTGCATCGAGCGAGCGCCATCGAGTGCTCCTCCTCACGCGCTCACATGCTCCACTCGATTCGTCCGCTTCCTTCGTCGTTGCTGGGTCAGGCAGGATGGCGGGTGCCGTTGACAACGGTGACGCTGTCTATCTGTCTGTCTATCTGTGGTCGTCGACCGACTCTGTAGCGTTAGTTAAAGCGGGACGGACGTAGAACAGCCAGTCCATTCCGCCGTCGGACAAATGTACAGGCGCGGTACCGTCCGCACATCCTTGTGGCGTCCCGCTTGGAGCGCATGCATGCTCAGCAACGGTGGTGGTGGTGCTCTCGCGCACTCGCGGCCGAAGAACACCGAGTTCGTGCGCGCACATGCTACACCGCAAGCAGGCGCGCCATCTCAGCGCTCGAGCGACTTGCACCCTTCCTTCGCGTGCGCTCTGCTCGCACCACGAGGGTTCGAAAGCGAGCACTCTAGCTCGCGACATCGACATGGCGGCACCTCGTTTGCGGAACAGGTCGCTGCAGGCGCACGAGTCGCGAACGGCAGGACAGGCAGCATGAGCTGGGATTTACAGCCATCTCGGCGCGTGCCAGGGTCCAATCGCTGTCATCGGTGTGGCGCTGCGCTGAACCACCGCGAATTCCACACTGACCCGCCAGCAGCTTGCCCGGCTTGTTTGTCCGTCTCGATGGCAAGGCACTACACGTGCGAACAGACATCACGCGAGTGAGTCTCGGAGCAAGCGACACCTTGCAAGGTGCTGATTGGTTAGTCTCGCCACTGACACGCGCGTGGCCTCCGTTCAGCGTCCAGGCGGCGTTCAAAGCGTTCAAAGCGAGCGAGCAGACTCGTGACCACCTACCTGTCTTCCATGGACAACAGCGACTGGATCTGCAAGTCACGAACCACGAGTCACGAGTCCCAAGTCGCCTCTTCGTGTCTTTGGTGCACATTGGTGGACAGGACCACCCACCCACCCATTCCAACCATCTCGGTCGTTTGACTACCGGTACCTATCGACTTACTGTCTTTGCTACATCCGGGGCAGTTGGCTGCGATTCGAACCACTGCACAGGACGTGCACGCCAACAAGAGACCACTTTCGATTTTGCTCGCTACAACTCAGCCGAGCTCCATCAAGCAACCACCGCACTCGCATCGCGCCGCACCAGGGCTCTCGTCTCGCTCTCGTCTCCACCAAGTCTCACCTCACTCACAGCCATGGTCCAAACTGGCAGCGAAGTCGGCGTCGCCTTCGCGCTCAACATCGCCGCTGGGTTTGCCACCGTGCTCGGCGGATGCGTCGTCTTCAGCAAGCGCCTCGTACACCTCGCAAACCCCGTGAGTCTCGCGATCGCGCTCAGCATCTCGTCTGGCGTGATGCTCTTCATCTCGCTCGTGGAGATCTTCGGCGAGTCCGTGCACCTCCTGACTGAAGGCATCAAGACCGAGAGCATGACCGAGGAGACCGCCACGGGTCACGGCTGGCTTGCTGCGACTGCGTGCTTTGGCGTCGGCATCTTGCTCATCTACGGCATCGACTTCATCATCCACAAGGTCGCCCCGGAGACTGCGGCGACTGAGATCGAGCACCTCGAAGCTCTCCGTGAGTCGTACACGCGTCACGAGCAAGATGGTGCTGGCAAGGAAGGCAGCGTCAAATCTCCGAGCTACATCGAAGCACAGACGCCAAACACGCTCAGCATCAAGATCGACGAGGCTCTTCGTACCCAGCTGAACCGCATGGGACTGCTCAGCGCGCTCGCGATCGGCATCCACAACATCCCAGAAGGTATCGCGACGTACGTCGGCGCGCTCCAGAACACCTCAGTCGGCGTCTCGCTCGCGATCGGCATTGGTCTGCACAACATCCCGGAAGGCATCGCGGTCGCCGCGCCGATCTACTTTGCCACCGGCAGTCGCTGGAAAGGTATCATGTGGTGCTGCATCTCGGCGTTCGCTGAACCGGTTGGCGGCACCATTGCGTGGATCGCAGTTGGCGACGGCATGGACCCAGTGTCGGAAGGCATTCTCTTTGGCATCGTGTGCGGCATCATGGTGTGCATCTGCATCAAGGAGCTGCTGCCGACCGCGTTCAAGTTTGCCAAGGGCCAGACGCATCTCGTGGCGCTCGGATCGTTCTTGGGCATGTTCATCATGGTGACGTCGCTCATTCTGTTCGGCTACGCCGGCGTGTAAGCTATCAAGCGCGTCGCCAGCTCGCACAAGCCTAGTACTGTAGGCTGTGTGCATGCGATCGATAGACTTGCCAATACATATCCCGTGTCATTTGGTCTGTCTGTTTGCTCTTCGTGCTATATGCGAACAAGCAGCAGTGCCCAATGCATCGTCGTCGTTCATCCGTTGACTTTGACTGTGATCAATTGGTTTGACAAGGCTACATACAGTGCCTTGTCTCTGGGCAAGCTGCAGATCGCCACAACCAAGCGACCTCTCGACATAGCCGAGCCGCATTACCACCACCGAGTGGCGAGAGCTGAGCAACAAACGCATTCACTACATATTGCCGCCATCTTGCTCCGCATGCTTCTTGCTCGCGTTTGCAGGCGTGGCGTGTGCAAATAATCGCCAAGATGTGCACTGGCGAGATGTGCAAAGAGGAGCGCTACGGGAACGCCATTGGGCAAAGCGATATGCAGGACGCGTGCCGACATGACTTCTGTTAGCTGCGCAGCTCGTCTACTGAAACGGAAGCCAGCGCGACTGGCACCTGACACTTCGCAATGACGAGTGTCGATCCAGACGTCCAAGCTGAGGGTCCGCTCTATGCTTGCCTCTGCTTCCACGTGCGCAGCGATTGCACTGAAGTGTGCTCTTCACCATCGAGCAGACTCAACAAGCTGCCATGGTATCGATTCACTCTGGAATTCGCGCCGTCTTTCAGCACACGCGCTCCTCGCGTTCACCACTCGACATCGAGCTGCATCGCACACACAAACCGAGTATCGACTGGTAGCCAAGCATCGATGGTGCAGACTGGCAGCGAAGTCAGCGTCGCATTTGCGCTCACGTTCGCTGCAGGCTTCGCAACCGTGCTCGGTGGCACGATTATCTTCAGCAAGCGCCTCGTACACCTCGCAAACCCCGTGAGTCTCGCGATCGCATTGGCGATTTCAGCAGGCGTCATGCTCTTCATCTCGTTCGTCGAGATCTTCGGCGAGTCCGTGCACCTCCTGACTGAAGGCATCAAGACCGACGATATGACGGAAGACACTGCGAACGGCCATGGCTGGCTCGCTGCCACGGCGTGCTTCGGTGTCGGTATTGTGCTGATCTACTTGATCGACTTTGTCGTCCATGGCTTTGCGCCAGACACTGCGATCACCGAGTGGGGGACACTCGAGAACATCCGGCAGTCCCTCCACCAGAACGAGTCAAGCAACGCAGAGAGTCCGGCGTACCTCGAAGCACAAGCGCCGGGCTTTGCTCTCAAGCTCGACGAAGCTGCGCGCGCAAAGCTGAACAAGATGGGCGTGCTCAGCGCCATCGCAATCGGCATCCACAACATGCCAGAAGGCATCGCGACGTACGTCGGCGCGCTCCAGAACACCTCAGTCGGCGTCTCGCTCGCGATCGGCATTGGTCTGCACAACATCCCGGAAGGCATCGCGGTCGCCGCGCCGATCTACTTT
>JAASFN010001083.1:0-10538 GCA_023333795.1 Globisporangium rhizosaccharum | reverse complement strand
CAGCATCCAGCGCGTCGTCGTGTTGCCGAGCAGAAAGCGCCTCGAAGCGCCCTTTGTGCTCCGCGCGCTCCGTGTGCTTCGTGCGCAGCCAGCATTTCCTCGCGTCGTTTGGCAAGGTTTGCATGCATTGGAGCTGTTGGAGCTATTCGAGTCGATCGTCTCGATCGTCCTCTTCACAAGAGCCCTCACATGCGATGAATGAATGAACAACCTCCTGCATCTCGTCTCGGTGACCGATTGGCGACTCCGACCTTTCGCGCTCTGAATCTCGCGATCCGGAAGCGACGCTGAACGGACGCCGGCTATGAATGAATGAAAGCACGCTCAACCTCCTTCTGCTTCTCGCTCGCGAATCCGAGCGAGCGAACCAGCAGCACCGATGTGTGTGTGTGTGTGCGTGTGTGTGTGAGTGAGTGTGAGAGAAATGGGAGACATCCACCACACCTCGACGCGAAACTGCTTCTGCTTCTTCTGCGCCAGACAAACGCAGTGCTCGCCATCATCATCCAAATCCGAGCCAAGCGATCAAGTGGATCCTGCCATGCATGTCCTGCGCGCTTCTCGTTCGCGATCACGATAGATAGATTGCCAGTTCTTGACTCACCTGTGTCCAACGATCCACACACACATATACACATACACACAAGGAAGCAAGGAAGCACCTGACAAACAAACTGGCCAGCGCTCCATTCAATCTTGTTGTCTGCAATGTGTGAATGAACACAGCACTCGCTTGTCGCCGGCAAGTGGCAGCGCTGTTCAGAACCGCTCAACGAAGCATTGGTCAGGTTTGCGTCGAGGCTGTGTGAGGCTGTGTCGAGATCAAATTTGCGTCGAGAGTGGCTTCGAGGTCGAGGTCGAGATCGAGACTAGTCAAGTGGCTCCACTCCTGTCGTCAGATGGCTTGCACTTGCTTGTCGACTCCAGCATAGAGACACAATAGACATCGAGACACAGAGACGGTGGCGCGCGACAAGGCGGAGCCCAAGTGTCCATGGCGCTCGATCAATAGATCAGTAGCTCGATCGATAGATATGTACTCTAGTCGTATTGAACACAGTGGTTGGCGGTGTGCACTCCAAGCGAGCAGCACTAACAATCTTGAGCGACACTAACGATCTCGAGTGGTACTAACGAGCTCGAGACACTCACTCAGAGCTCTACGTAGTCGCTCAGACGTGCGAGACTGGATTGCCATATCGCACGTTGCTCTGCTGCTGCTCCTGCGGCGTCTGCGCATTGCCATAGTACTGCTGGGTCTGGGTCTGCTGCCGCGACGGCAGTGCGTGGCTGCGGTGATACTCGCCGCCGCGACCGGTCTTGCGAAACTGCACTACAGCACCAAACGCAAAGAGCACGAGGATGCCGGCGACGTACGCCCACCACGCCGACGGGATCGCGTAGACCCAGTCGCCGTTCGCGTCCTGCGTCGCGAAGCGCTTGAGGTCGCTCATGCTCGGGAAGTCGCCTGCAAAGTACCCGACGCCCCACACGAGCAGCCCGGCGCCGACGAACGCCGTCGCCACCACGAGCACGGGCTTCTCGAGCTTGAGCGCTAGCACGCCGCAGACAATGCCGAAGACCACGGCGAGGATGATGAGCGACACGTTCGGGTCGCTCGGGTAGATCTTGTACCCGAACGACGTGTTCACGACCATCGCGAGCAGCACGCCGCCGGCCGCACCGGCCACGAAGATGCTCGTCGTGTACAGCGAGACGACGAGGCAGCCGGCAAAGACGCCGCCGACGACGAACGCGATCCACGACACCGTGACGACCCACGACTCGCTCTTGAAGATGTGCTCGACCGCGATAGCAACGAGCACGCCGCCGGCGACAAAGCCGACGACAAAGAGCGCCGACCGAAAGAGCTTGTAGCCGGCGAGACACACGACTGCGCCCGCGGCGATCGCGAGCACGGCGAGGATGCTGCCGCCGACTTTGATGCCCTTGGCCGAGTCAAAGATCGACTCGATCGTGTCGCTCGCAGTACTGATGTCGGTGCTGTTGCTCTTGCTACTGCTGCTGTTGTTGTTGTTGTTGTTGTTGGTATCCGCAGCATTAGCAACCGAGGCTGACAGCAGAAGCAGCAGCGCGACTTGGAACAGCAGCATCAGCTGCGTGGGTAGTGTGCGGCGGTGGCGACGGAGCGATGGCATTGGTGTTTGCTTGTATGTGCAGCAGTGATGCGATGTGATCGTGGTGTGATGTGTTGTGCGTGTTGTGTGAGATGCGTGTCAGCGGATGCAAGCAAATTGGAGAATGGCAGAGTCGCAGCGTGCACCGCCGCCCCGCAAGGCGTCACGACAGTGATAGTCGCCACGCAAGTCGAGCACGCCGCGCAAGTGCAGGTGCACGCGCCGACGCGCTGCTGCACGAAATTTGTCATCTTGTATGTGTCTGTTGCTCTGTGTGCCTGTTGGACTCTGCCACCGCATGCATGAGTTGGACACAACAGCAGCGCGGATTTTCTTCTTCGGCTCAAAGCGTCAAAGCTTGCGTGATCCACTCGTGTTTTGTTTTGAGCGTGGACTGCACATTTGTTTTGTCTGAGCGAATGAACGGGTTTGGACTGCTAACATTGGCCTTTGTTTTGTCTTTTGTCTTGGAATGTTCAGTATTTAGCTTCGGTCTTTGTGTTTGTCTAGTTCTTGTCTATTGTGTGTCGATATGTATACATGGTTGTGCACTTTGTCCAGGTCTATTGCTCTTTGTGTATGCTGTCTTTTGGTCTTTTACGTTGCCTTGTGCGAGATACACACACCACCAGCTCCAAGCTCCAAGCTCCAAGCTCCAAGCTCCAAGCTCCAAGCTCCAAGCTCCAAAAGCCTGGCGAGGCGACACACACCATTTGGAGCCTTTTGCGTTCTTTTGCGATGGAGTTGTCATACACAACAAAAGGACAAACATACAAAAAGTCGTCTTCAGTCGCTCGAGCATTTTCTCACCAAGATGGTTTGTTTGGTTTGTCTGACTGACGGATGGCTCCAAAGTGGGTGCGAATATAGTGGACATTGCACAACAGGACAGAATCGCCGCTCAAACCAAAACGAACCCATTTCAGTCTCAGGTCAGCCCAGGACAGCAGGCAAGAGAGCAGGCAAGAGAGCAGGCAAGAGCAAGGACAAAGGACAACAAACACGAACAGGCAAGGCAAGAGCGGCGGCTCGTGTCAGTTTGTCCACTTGTCCCATTTGCACAACCGCCCGAGGTACCAAGCACCAGCTGCACCAGCCACCACATGCTCAGCTTGGTGTCGAGTGTTGCAGTGATTGGGTGTTAGCGTGAGTGTTAGTGTCTGCGTCGTGCCGGTCACACGTCCTCGTATCGCGATCGCATGGATCGTCAGGATCGACTGCCGCCCATGTTCCGTGGCACTGACACACCATCCTCCGCTTTCTTACCAGTCACACGATCCTCGAGGCGAGATCGCTGCACTTGTGTGCTGTGGACCAATGCGCTGACCATGGCCCAATGTAACTTGGGCATAGGGTCAGTCTCAAGCTCATCAGCCTGAACGCAGAGCAAGGATGCAGTCAAACACATCCCATCACATTGAACGAGCTGCTAATCACAGCGCTAATTGCTCCACACTTGCTCCTCCTACTTCCACTGTTGCCCACTGGACTCAGACGTGCGAGATCGGGTTGCCTGTGACGTAGCTGCTCTTCGTATCGCGTGGCTGGTGCTGCTGCGGTGTCTGGACGTTGTTATACGGGTGGTTGTAGCGGTCTTCGTACTGCGGCGTTGAGTACACTGGTGGTTGCTGCTGCTGCTGTTCCTGCGTCTCGTCTTGTGCGACGTGGTCGTGGTCCACGTTGCGCGCAGTTAGCAAGAGCTGCACTGGGATCGCAACGAAGATGATGACGATCGAGATCGCGCATGTTGTCCACCACGCCGAGTTGAGCTTCTCGCTCAGGACGCGGCGCTTGCGGTACTCATCGTAGACCGCTGCGAAGGCAAAGTACCGCACACCGACGATGAGCACGTTCGCACCAATAAGGCTCGTGGCAATGACAAAGCCGGGCTTCTTCGTGAAGACTGTCACGACTGCGACGACGACTGCGAACATCGAGAGGAGAGCGACGTACAGTCCGAGCGTGCCGTTGTACTTGGCCATGCCGAGGATCAGCTCTGCGAGCTCGATGCCAGCGCAGAGTCCGATGATCGTGCTGCTCGCTTTCGCGTGAAGCAGAGCGAGCACGCCGACGACAACGCCCGAGACGAAGAACGTCGTGTAGTACTGCGCAGCGTCGCTTGTGAAGTTCTCGTCGCCGAGCGAGATGACCGCAAGGGCGTAGTCGCCGACGACAAAGAGCGCGCTTAAGAACGCGCCGGCGCGATGGATGCGGTAGCCCTCGATGCAGAGCAAAAGTCCTGCGGCGATGTTGAGGATCGCGAGCGACCGCGCGTACGTCGGCGCTTCGACGTAGTCGAGGTACATTGCGACGGATCGAGCCGTATGTGTATTGCTCGACTTGCGTGTGTGCTGTGTGTGCAGGACGACGCGCGTTGACAACTGCGCCGCGCAAGACTAAAGGCGCCTCGACTTGTTGTCGCCCATGTGCTTGCGAAGAACACCGCGCATACTCAATTGAAGTGAACGAGCGAGCGATCAACCCAATGGACCTCGAAGCTGGAAGCACGCAATTGGGTTCACTCGCGACCAGATGTTGCCATGGCGCTGTGTGTGTTGTGGTCGTCCTGCATCGACGACTCGTGCAAGTCGCGCAACGAAGTCGGCACGATGAGCAACTCACATGCTGCTGCAACTCGAAGCGTGAGTGTGTTCGCGACGCAGCGAGCGCTGCTTGTGTGTGTTGTCAGCGCTTAGGCAATGAGAGCACTCGAGGTCAGCCTACACGCTTGATAGACAAATACACAGAACGCTCAACATCGATTCATTGTCAACACTACAGCGTCGCAAGCTTGGCGACTCATACACCCCGAGAGAGCGGTGGTCCTCCGACGACCAAGTGTCTTCTCGCGACACTTACCAAGCTAAACGAACCGGCAGATTGCCGCGCTAGACGACGCCAGCTGAGCGCTGCGGCGTGTGGCTGACGGCGTAGCTTACGGTCACGTTCGGGTTCTCGACGTCGTGCCCCAGTGGTGTCGCTTCGAGGTGCTCGCCTGCTGGAGCTTCGTGGTGAATGTTCTTTGCCGTCACTTTGAACTGGAGAACGACGCTAGCGGCGAAGATCGCGAGCGAGACGAGGAACGTGATCCACCACATCGTGTTGATGTCGCTCTCGAGCGACTCGGTGAAGCTGCGGCGACTCGAGGACGAGTACGTGGGGGTGGGCGTGTACCTGGGCGAGGTCGTGTACTTGGACGTGTACTTGGGCGTGGGCGGGGACGAGTACTTGGCGTTTAGGTAGTCTTCGTACGCTGTCTCAATCATGTGCTTGGCGATGAAGTAGCGCAAGCCCAAGATGAGCTCCGATGCACCAATGAACGCCAATGCAACTAGGAGCGCAGGTCGCTTCAGCTTGAACATGACGACGCCGCAGATAACACCTGCGATGGCCATGAGCGCGATCCGGAGCTCGTACTTGGTCGAGAGGTCGACCATGTCCATGAACATGATCGCGAGCATGACACCAGCGCTAAAGCCTGAGATCGCGACGCCGGACTGGAGATGCGCGCCAGCGATGGCGGCACAGACGAGGCCGCCGACAAAGAACGACGCCCAGAAGCCGTGCACAGTCTGTACGAAGCCGTACTCGAGCACGCTCACGATCGCTGCGAGATAGTCGCCGCAGACGTACAGCGCCGCGAGTGGCATTGCGAAGCGGAAGAAGCGGTAGCCAACGACGCAGAGCGCAGCGCGACTACGATGCGCGTAACCGCGAGGAGCGCAAACAGCGTGTCCGAGTCTTCGTCGGTGCTTGCGACCCCCATTGGATCGAATGAATGGGCGTGGGGAGTGAGGTGCTGCTGAAGCAAGCGGAGCAAATCGCAAACTGACTGAGCGACTAGCGCAGCAGGAGATTGATCAATCAATCGATCGACTGGTCCTTGGCGTCACGTGAGCGCAGCATCGAGTCAGCGCGACAGCGAGACCACCGTGCATCCACAATAGCGAGTCAGCACCGCGGCGATCCGACTCCTGCCGCTTACGAGTGTGTCGATAGCGAGGTCGTCGTCGTGAACGCGCTAGTGTGCGACTCAAATCAGTACGAAGTGGGACCACACGAGCGAGAATCCACTCGACACAGCGCGCAAGTGTTCATGCATGCGCGTGCTTGTTATGAAGAGGCTAGCTACTGCTACTGCGGCGTTGCGCGCGGACTCGTCCTCGGTGTCAGCACCATCGCGAACGCGGTCTTGGTCGCCTCGGCTGGATTCTCTTCGTCAAAACGTGTGTCGGTGGACGTCTCGCGGTGGGTAGACGCCTTTGTCAGTCAGCTTGAACTGCACGCACGCGCTGCCGATGCACACGCCGCACAAGAGCGCGCGTGTCGTTCGCCACGCGGACGTGAGGTCATCGATCAAGCACAGGTACAGCAGCGAGTTGAGATCCCACACGACGGTGCTCGCTCCTCCAGCCGCTTGTTTCACCTTGTGCTGGAGGAGGAAGAACCCGATACCGTTCATCACGAGCCTTGCACCGATCATGCTCGCGATGTAGTCGCCGCCGACAAAGAACGCGGCCAGCGGCATCATGACGCGGTTGAACCGGTAGCCAACGACGCAGAGCGCGAGTCCTGCTGCAATGCGCGCGACAACGAGAGGGTCAGGCTGCGAGTCGTCGACGCGAGGGTATTTGTATCGCATGACGGCGTTTGCGTGAGCTGGATGTGAGCTGCGAGCGGGGAAGCTACAAGTGAGCAACGTGAAGCACTGCAAGACCGCCCATGTTTTCCTAGCTGCTGTGGATGCATCGAACTCTATTTGACTGTGTCGGGTCCTGATTCCATGAAAGTAGAGATGCTCCTATGCATTTGATATACAATGTCGAATGCCGAGGTGCTTCACTGGTGCTCCTTGAGCTGATGAGGAAGCACTTGCGTGACGGCTGCGATCGCTCTCGATGCTGTTCGCTCTCATGTTGGCTGTTCTGAAGCAACTGCCTCGAGAGAGAGACACAGCAGCAACGCTTAGACATGCGAGACTGGGTTGCCAAAGTGCGCGCGCGAGTCCTTTTGCGGCGTTTGCACCTCGACAAACACCTGGTCCTCTTGCTCAGTAGCACGCGAAGATGGTACTGCGTGGCTTCGCCAAGGCGCGCCGTGGCTTCGGTGGCTCTTGCGGCTGTGTGTGATGTCGCGACCGGTCTTGCGGAACTGCACAGCGGCACCAAGTGCTCCGAGTACGAGAATACCGGCAACGTACGCCCACCACGCCGACGGAATCGAGTAGACCCAGTCGCCGTTCGCGTCTTGGTTCGCAAACGCCTTGAGGTCGCTCGAGCTCGGGAAGTCGCCTGCAAAGTACCCGACACCCCACACGAGCATCGCAGCACCGATGAATGCCGTTGCAATGATGAGAACAGGCTTCTCGAGCTTGAGCGCCAAGACGCCGCCAACGATGCCGAGGACGATAGCAAGGACGAGCAAGACGACGCTTGGGTGGCTCGGGTAGATCTTGTACGCGACTGACGTGTTAACGAGCATTGCGAGCACGACGCCGCCAGCAGCGCCAGCTAAGAAGATGCTCAGCGAGTAGAACGCGATGACAAGGCAGCCGATGATGATGCCGCCAATGACGAACGCAATCCACGACGCCGTGACGACCCACGACTTGTTCTTGAAGGTCTCCTCCGCGATCATCGCAACGACGACACCGCCAAGTGCAAAGCCGACGACAAAGAGCGCCGGTCGAAAGAGCTTGTAGCCAGCAACGCAGACAACTGCGCCCGCGGCGATCGCGAGCACGGCGAGGATGCTGCCGCCGACTTTGATGCCCTTGGCCGAGTCAAAGATCGACTCGACTGTGGTGCTCGCATTGTCGTTGTTGCTTGCTTGGTTGTCTTGCGCACCGACAGCTGCGAACAAGAGCTGAAAGAGCAGTGCGATCTGGAGCAAGTACAGCGATCCGCGCGCTGTCATTGTGAGCGAGAGTGTGAAGAGCTGCTGCTGGTGGTGATGGTGATTTTGGGAGTCGCGTGATGGAGCACGTGCTTGTGCTATGAGCTCTAGAGCGCAGATTGAGGAATGCGAGATTGAGTGCTGTGAGTGCTGTGAGTGCTGTGAGGCACGCCGAGAACGTCGTCGTCATGGTGGCTGCTGCGGCATTTGAAGCGACACGCTGTTGGACACGTACACTCGGATCTGCGATACGCAAGTTGAAGTGCGACACTGCTCGTGGTGCAGCCGCCGCGCACCGAGTAGCACTGCGACTCTTGCATAGCATGATTCGCTCCATCGAAAGGCAGGTAGACGTAGCGACAGTGAACTACACCTGAGGGCGAGCATTGCATTCATGTATGACAAGCACAACAGCGTTGAGTGAAAGCAATGCAGTGCGTTGCTGCTAGCCGCGACTGCTGCTGCTGCTTCATGCAACACTGGACAGGTTTCTCGCGACGCGCATATTCGCATGCTATCGTGTGTGTGAAGGCGGCAGCCACATAAAGCACCTACTACATTCGACACTCCTGTTTTGTGAGTGCAAGTGCGCGCTCGAGGTAGCGCACGACGTCGTGCTGGTTCTTAAGAGCTGCGCGCGCAAGTGCTTCGTCGAGATTGCCTTCGGTGCGGTGCTCGACGAGGAACTGGACCACTGCGATGTGTCCGTACCGCGCTGCGCCATTCAGTGCGTCTTTCGTGCAGCCCTCAGTGCGGTGCGTGTGCAAGAACGCCACGACGTCGAGGAAGTCATTGCATGCGGCGCTGTCCATCGCGAACGTCGTGCAAGCTTCATGGCGCACGTCGTGGAGAAATTTGATGATACTCAGGTGTCCATGCTGTGCTGCAGCATCCATGACGCGCGTGCTCCGTGGGTCTGAGCGCAGCATCTGCACGGCCGCGAGGTTCCCAGTCATCGCTGCCAAGTACATCATGTGTCCTGGGAAGCTCGTTGGGCGGTGAGCGTGCAAAAACGCGAGCATCTCGACATCGCCGCTCTCGATGACGCGCTCGAGCACGTACGCAGACAAACAGTTCCGGTAGCCGTGTGCATCGAGCCACGCAGCGACCTCGCGCCACTTTGTCCTCGGTGTGAACGCGAGTACGCAGCTCGAGACGTCGTCGCTGCTCCAGTCCTGGCGGCAGTGCGCTTCGAGGAACGCGAGGATGTCCACGCGTCCAGCCTTGATCGCAGCGTTGACGTGGTGTACGCTCGCGTGCAGATGCGGACAGTGTGCTTGGAGCCACATAAGAGTGGACAGCTGTCCGATGCGCACTGCCCAGAGCAGCGCGTTGTCAAAGCGCAGCTTCTCGTGCCCGTGCAATGAAGGTAGTGTGTCGTGGACATCAGCGAGCATCTCGAGCACGCGGCGGTCGTCTCGCTGCACTGCGTCTCTCGTGACGAGCGCTGCGTCGCCGTGGAACGCGCTCCAGTCGTCCTTGTCGAGCGAGCGCTCGAGGTCGAGCAGCAACCCTGGTACGCCGCGTACAGAGCGCACGACTTGGTGCAGTAACGCGGAGTCCGTGAGCACTGCGAGTGCGCTCATCGTTGCCGATGTGCGAGTGAGCTTATGAGAGTAGTGTCGGTAGTCGAGCACGGGAAGAAGAGCTCTTTTGGGTGAGCACTTCATCAAGAGTGTATGTCACTTCAACTGGACATGTGTGGCATTTTGTACTAGGATTTTGTAGCAAACTTGGGACCAACTGTCCAGTGCTTGGCAACGTCGAACTTTTGGTCATCGTTTGGTTCACAAGTTCGATATCAAATGCCACAAATGCGCTTTTGCTTGTTAACGATTCTCGCTATCCGAGCAGCTCCACGTGAGCGAGCAGCTCCGAGTCAAGTCAACGACTACGACATCGAGACACTTAGACCGATCCCTCAAACTTGCCCTCCTCAGCGTCGTCCTCCGCGTCCGCGTCCTTCGCCGCCTTGCCGGCCTCGAGCGCGTCTTCCACCGACGAGTCGTCGTCCGACTCGGCGTCCATTGCAGCGGCGGCTGCTTCGTCGTCCGCGAGCACCGACGTGCTGCTGCCAGAGCTGCGGCGCGCGCGCACAATCACAGTGAGGACGACTGCGAGCACACCCACGAGCGCACCGATGACCGAGCCAATGAGAGCAAACGACTCGAGGCTCGGACGCTTCGAGGCACCCGACGCAGCGAGCGCCGTGCCCGTGACATTGCGCTCCTCGATCGTGAAGTCCTCGCCCGTCTTTGGCGCCTTCGTGCTGTTGGTCTTCTCGGTACCGTTGAGCAGGTCCTTGGCACCGTCGTACGCGTTCTTCGTCACGTTCTTGATCTTGTCCGCCGCATCCGTGAAGATGTTCTTGTCGTGCTTCTTGTGGTGCTTTGGCGCCTTCGTCGTGTTGTCCGCCTTCTCGGTACCGTTGAGCAGGTCCTTGGCACCGTCGTACGCGTTCTTCGTCACGTTCTTGATCTTGTCCGCCGCATCCGTGAAGATGTT
>JAASFN010001082.1:0-10555 GCA_023333795.1 Globisporangium rhizosaccharum | reverse complement strand
GGCAGTCGTCGAGTGAAGCGACTGTCACTCCATGTCCATCCAGTACATACGACGGCTCTCGTTGTGCTTTGGGAGCACCAAGCCGATCGATCCAACCCTCCATTCGTTCGTTCGTTCACACAGTCGCTCATGTCGATCAAATGCACAGCGCTTGTGTCATTGCCATGTGCGACACCAAAAGTCTGGTCGATACGATACGCTTCTCATCCCGATCGCGCAAGATGCAGTGTCGTCAACATATCCACTTGCGCGAGCGCAGACGCACGTGTTTTGCCATAAAAGCTTGCCACAATCGCACTGCTACGCTCTGCTTTGGATGTGAGGCATAGCATCAGCACTGCTGTGCACTTGTAGGCGCTGTTGCTTCGAGTGCGATCCTCATCACTGCGTTCGTTTAGTCTCGAAAGTGGACACGATCGTGTGCACCCACATGCGGCAGTTTGTGCGACAAAGCTCATACAAAATGCGCTGTCCAACGCGAAACCACTGCTCGAGGCACAAGGCAGCACGCACATTTGATCTCGCCATCATGAGCCCACTCGACACAGCAGCAGCACCGCGTTTGCCATCACGAAGCGATCGATGGAGCAGCGCGCACGAAGCAGCGGTGATCAAGCCAGCGTCGTCGTCGTCGCCATCACGGAGCTGCAGTAGCTTGCGCTCGACAGAGCTCAGCACCGGATCAACAGACAGCAGCAGTACGTTCGAACCAGTGTGCTTTGGCGAGTGGGTCTACTGGCAGCGCGACTGCGAGCGTGAGCCCGAGTGCTGGACCAAGGTGTTTGCAGTCGTCGAAGAAGATGCGAGCGTCGGACTCTACGGCTGCGAGGACATGTCTCCGCGCACACTCGTGTGTCGCCGCAGCATGTGGAGCGTGCAAGTCGAGATGAGTCGCCGGCGCATCAAGCTCGTTGATGCGCAGAATGCTGTTGTCATGCGGCTTTGGCTGCTCAGTCACGCAAACCACGCGATCTGGAAAGCGTGTCTCGACCGCGCTGTCCTCGCTGCGAAAGCGCCGCAGCCAGGACGGACACTGTCGACGTCGAGTCATCAGTGGCGCTCAAGAGATACGAGTCGCGCAGTCGCCGACATGCCGAGCGTATCGGTTCTGAGTCTCACAGCACTTCGCGAAGCCGCGCAGGCGTCGAATACGAGCAAACGCAGCATCGTGAAGGCGGCGTGCAAAGCCACACTCGCGCAGATGAAGCACCGCTTGCAGACGATCAGAGACAAGAAGCAGCGATAGCCAGCGTGAGATGGATGGATGTGTGTATTTGTGGGAGAGAGAGTGAGTGAGTCGGTGCGTCTACAACATGGAGTCGTCTTCAGGTGTGGATGATGCGTTCAGTCTGAGAGCTGTCTTGAGTGGATCGCACCATGCTCGCTGCTGACTAGCGTGTCCTACGGCTTTACTCATTGATGGCGGCAAGCCGGCCGACGCTACAGAACGAAGCGCGTGCGTCGCACGTAAAGCCCACGCGCTTGTGGCGAAAGTCAAAGATCGTGTAGTACGCGGCGAGGAAGTTGTCGCCGAGGACCCACCAGAAGAGTCCGTCGCCGAGTTCGCTGTGTCATGTCAGTTGCGATCGATCAAAGGCGTCAGCCACACACACAAAGGCGTGAGCATCCAGGACGCATCACCAGCACGAACGGTACTCCACTCAAACGTACGCGTGGTTGCGCAGCTGGACTTCGCACACACCATCTTCGCACTGGACGTAGCTCTCCGGCGCGAGGTGAAAGTAGTTGCCGTCGCTCGCATCCGTGCCAAACGAGAGCGCGAGCGTTGGGAAGTCGCGATACGCGGCGTCTCGGCACTGGAGATAGCCACTCGTGTCCCACTCACACGCAATGCCGTCAGTGATCGCGGCGAGGATCGCGTCAAAGAGCTGCGGCGGCGCGTACGTGAACGACGTGCCCGAGTCGACGATCGCAAAGCAGTGCGGCGCACAGAAGTTCATTGGACGCGTCGCTGTGTGTTGAGCGAGACGATCGATTGGTGTGTCTGCTGCTGGGACATCTGTGGTCGAAGCGCTTGTGCTTGGGATCACGTGAAAGTCGCGCAACATGACGGTCCAGAACGTCAAGCGCGCGTCGACTGGTCATTCAAACACGCAGAGTCCGTCAGTCAGTTGCTCGCGAGCGATGTGCTTGACTAGCGAAGCTGTTGCTACGCACTCGGTAGCGTTACGACTGGGAAGAATGCTCGCTGTGGGTGCGTGCCGCCGACTGTGGAGTCAAAGCCGCCCAAGTGGAGCTCGGACGACTGCGTTGGTGTCACTGGAGCATCGCTGCTGCTGCTCGACTCGCGCCAGAGCAAGAACGCAAAGACAGCGTCCATGCTTGGGTTCGCAGCTACGAGTGCTTCGAGCATTGTTGCATGCGGGATCTTGCTCATGCCTCCGAACGCGAAACCGACGACTCCGTCAGTGAAGAAGCTCTGAGGGGAGTGGATGTTGTCAGTCCTTGCGACTCAAAGAGCTCAGTACCTACGTAGAAGGAAGAGAGTGGTGATGTCTACGTACTGGGATTGCGCCAGTTTCGATCGTCAGCACTGCGACTGCGTGTGCTGGCACCGAGTAGTTGCCAAGGGCAATGGCGTCCATGCCAACATCGCCGTACGACTCGCCACTGCCGTAGAGGCCAACAAAGTGGTCGGCAAGAGCGTGGAATGTCGATGACGCCTCTGGATCAAAGCGCGCGTGGTCGCCGCAGGACGTGCAGGCGCGACCGGGAACCCACGTGTCGCTCGAGCCTGCGCCAATGCACAGAGTTGAGAGAGCGTGTGAGAACGAACTAAGCGTTCGTGAGATGCTCAAAGAAGTGGACGCCTCGAGTCTGCAAGCACACCCGTGTCAAAGAGCACTCGGAAGGTCTGTGGCGGCGTCCCGAGCTCGATGTCGCCATAGTACTGGCAGTTGTCGAGGTTCCGCAGCGGCACGCGCGAGTAGTAGGTTGTGTGCTGTTGCCGTTCATGACGGGCAGTCGTAGAGCCACGAGCAGGTTGGCTCTCCATGTTCATAGGGACAACTGCGGATGCCGCTGCAGCTGCATGGTGCCAAGACGAGTGGCGATGGTGATGATCATGATTGAGACGTATCCTGGATGTTATGTGGAGCTGACTGCGCTCATGACGTGAATGGCGACTCGCACGCGTGAGCGGAATTCGTACGAACGCGGACGGTGCTGCTGCTGCATGGCTCGATGCTGTGCAGCAGACAGCGAGCGCGGCCGCAAGCAGCAGGAGCATTCTGCGCTGCGAGTTGATAGCGGACACAATGCTCGAGTGCGATCAAGCAGCGCAATGTGCGAACAGTCGCGCTCAGCTGTTCACTACCCAAGGCGCTTGTACACGGCGAGAGCGGCGATGAGGCTTGACGTCTTTGTTCATGATGAGAGCTTGCTCGATCTTGCACGACAGCCTTCGGTGTGGTCGTGTCATCTGGGTCATCACGCTAGCTCTCTCAAGTGTGTTGGCGCTCACAACGGGACTCCAACAACACAGCTGAGTTCCATCCATTCCCTGCGCTCGCGTTAGTACTAGCAGTAGCAGTAGCAGTAGCAGTATGCCAAAGATCTCAAGAGCTGAGAAAGGAGCTATCGAGATACTGATGCTCGCTCTCATTCTCGAATCCGCACGACGCTGTCCCTACCAGTCGAGTCGCGATGCACTTTGCGCCACCGATCGTCACACCGTTCACCAAGCTCCGCAGCATCGTCTTTGAGCTCGCGCGTGTGCCTCTGTACATCGCAGAGGCTGCAGGACTGAGTACAAGCAGCAGCACCACGAGCACCACGTCACCACCACCACGACCGCACGAGCAAGACGAGCAACGAGAAGATGCGCTGGACAAGCAAGCAGATGCAGTGACTGCAGAACAAGAGCAGCAGCAGCAACAGCACGAAGACAGCGGCAATAGCGAGTGCACAACAGCACAGGACGCATCTCCTGACAGCAGCAGCAACCAGTAGTAGCGCTGTGCACGTGCACGTGAGCAAGTGTGTGAAGGAACGCAGCGCTGTCTATCGCTTGTTGTCGTTCGTTTACATCCTTGAGTGAGTCAAGCGTGATCAAGCCGTCTCGTCTGCTCGATCTGACTTGTCGATGCCAGCAAGAGGCACACTCGTGCAAGCCTCAATCGACATCCAAAGCAAACGAGCGAGTGAAGCTGCAGTGATAGCGCGACACACGAGCTGTATGCACGTGCTGGCTGTGAGCACGTGAGCGTTGCATCACGCTTGACGAGCGTGACGACATCAATAGTCGCAGTGTGTGCGCTCGTCTTGAGCAAGCACGAACAAACTAACATTCGCTTGTGATTTGCACAGTGGAATCGCTCGACTGCTCTGCTGTATCACTTGCTGGCATGCACACATACACGTACATACATGCGCATGCACTTGCGTCGCTGTCTTGCTTGCAGCGATGGTCACTTGCGCTTCTTCCCTGCTTTCGTGCGCGTGTACACTGGCGTTTGAGTGCGGCGGCGCGGCAGGAGCCACTCGACGAGGAGAGTGTAGGCAACAAAGAGCATGAGCACGCCGCCGAGGAGCACAGGCGCGCCGCCGAGGTGCTCGATCGTCTCGACAAAGCTCACGCTGTTCATGCTTGTGTTGTCCGCGCTGCTTGAAGCCGCAGCCATGCTCATGATCATCGTTCGCGCCGACTTTTTGCGAATGGATTTCGTTGTGTGTGACACACACAGTGTCGGGTTTTCTCGAGTGCGAATTATTTATACAAAAACACTGCTAAAATTCCTCTACGAACCAACTCTCCCCTGGCCCTACCTTTTCAAACCACCAATCAAGGCACTTGCATATATATTGCAGTAGTGACATTTGCGAGGGACGGGGAAGGGGAACGCAAGCAGCAGCTCTTGGTTTGAAAAGAGAGTCGACGCGCGCGCAGGCAGTTCATCCAAGCAGGAGACGCAGCAGCAGCAGCCGGGCGGACGCGAGTGTCTGCACGTACCAGCTACACCTGCAGCAGTCAACAGCACTGCGGTGCAGTGGACACTGGACTCGCGCGCGCGCACGCGGCACTGCGCTCGACCTGAACCGACGCTCCGAGCGCGAGCCACTGCGTCCAGGTGCGACAATCAATCACAACTCTCAATCGTGCTATGACTCGCAGCAGCAGCAGCAGTGATGTGACTCGCTCGTATTCTTCCATGTACTACTACGACGAGTCTGCTTGCTGCTGCAACACGCTGTCGCCAAGTGCTCGACTGCAAATCCTTTCTTTCGCGCGCAAACGGTGGTTGACATGTGAACCCTCCTCGTGCTCTTGTGTCTCTTGACCTGTGAATAGCCTCATAGAGAACCGAAGAACCGCAGCAGCAGCAGCAGCGAGAGAGCGTCGTCGGGCCAGACCAGCGTTCTGATCGACGAGTGTGGGAGTGCGAGTGCGGCACGAGAGTGCGAGGAGAGCGACCGGCTGGCTGGCTGCGACGAGGGGTTCGTTCTATTTCCCACCTCGACGCACTCACGAAGCGGCGGCGGACGCGCAAGTGCGATTGTGATCAAGCGAGCGCGAGAAGGGCAAGCGAGCAGTAGCGCAAGCGTGACTAGGTCACCAAAGCGGCGACGAACGCGAGGGGTGCGTGATGTGTGATGCTACATGTCCTGTCTGCTTGCACATCTGCACATGCACGCGCGCGTGCTTGCTTTGAGTGAGCTGGTGCTTGTCACGAATGGGTGCGCATTGCAACATGCAAGTGCTTGCTTGCCTTGCATGACTTGCTTGATCGACTTGCATGACTTGCTCGAGTTGCTCGACTTGTGCTAACTTGTGCGACTTGCATGCACTTGCTTTGCTGCAGACGCTGCGCTCGCAAGCATGGTCAAATCGCAAGCAAAAGCAAGCAGCCAGAGCGCACAGCACCTCGAACATGCATCACAGCAGCAACAACAACAGCACCATCAGCAGCAATTGCAACTCCAGCACCACCAGCAACAAGCGTATCAGCTGCAGCAGCAGCAAGCGCAGATCCAGCAACAGCTCCAACAAGCGCATTTGCAACAGCAACAACAACAACAGCAGCAACAAGCGCTGCAGTACTCGACAAGTCTGCAGACTGGGACGTCCATGAGCTCAATTGCACCGCCAACTGCAGCAAGTCTTGTTGCTGCGGCAGTGCAAGTGGCGAATGCAAGTAGCGCAGCTGCCAGTAGCAACACAAGTAGCAGCGGCAGCAGCAGCGCCAGCACGTACACGATCCCTCGCAACTCGCCCGAGTTTGCGTGCGAGAACGTCGGCGAGCGCGTGAAAGGCAAGCGGCGCAAGTACTGTCCGCACGAAGTGACGGCGCTCGTGCTCGGCGTGCAGCGGTACGCAGACGATAGCTGTCCATGGAGCTCGATCCTGCGTGACCCGCACCTCGGACACTTGTTCCACGGCCGCAGCGGCGTTGACTTGAAAGACAAGTGGCGCACGCTTATCAAGACGCGACCGGAGCTGTCGCAGTACACGGAGAACCGGAAGAACCACCGCAAGTACCGGCCGTTCACAGCAACGGAGGAGCGCGCGCTCGTCGAAGGCGTGAAGAAGTACAACGGCCAGCGCAACGTCTGGTCGCTCATCCTCGTGGACAAAGACCTCGGTCCGCAGTTCAACGACCGCTCGAACGTCCAGCTCAAGGACAAGTTCCGGACCATGCGGCGCTCCGGCGCAACGACGTCGATCGTCGTGTCGAACCCGTCGAGTCGCCGCGCGTCTGCGACGCCCGCGCCGCCGTCGCTTGCTGCTGCTACGTCACTCAGCTCAGTCAACTCTGCCACTGCGCCGTCTGGCACGAGTACGAAGCGCGAGTTTGCATCAAGTGCGCCGCTCACACTGTCTGTCCCAGCAGTGTCAGCGTCGAGCTCCGTGGCAATGGCGACTGGACATCACCGACCGCTCACGCCGACGTCCGCAGCGCTCTCCGCGGCGCTCTCAGCCAGCAGTGCGCACAGCCGCGGCGGCGTCACAGCAGCGAGCCAACAGGCAGCGAACTTGCTCGTGCAACAGAACAACTCGGCGGCGTCGCTGTTCGCAGACCCGAACTTGTACTTGGGCGGCGCGTTTTCACTGGCGCCGCACATGGCGCAGCAGCTCTCGGCCAGCGGTCTTGGGCTTCAGCACATGAACGCAGCGCACGCGCGCCAGCAGCAGCAGCAGCAAGTGCCGAGTGCGTCTCAAGCCCAAGCCCAAGCGCAAGCGATTGCTCAGGCACAGGCGCAAGCGCAAGCACATGCGCATGCGCGCCACCTCCAAGCGCAGCTCCACGCGCAGCAGCAGCAGCAGCTGCGGTCGCAGACCCAAGCACAAGCTGAAGCGCAGTCGAAGCAGTTCCAGATGCTCAGTGGCGGTCCTGGCAACTCGTTTGGGTCGGCGATCGCTGGGTACCACCAGTTCCTGAACAACCAGCAGCTCGTGCCGTCCCAGGCGCTTTACTACACGACGCAGCAGCAGCTCCAAGCACAGCAGCAGCAACATGCGCAGCTCCAGCAGCAGCTCCAGCAACGGCAGCTCCAGCAGCAACAACAGCAGCAGCAGCACCAAGCCGCCGCAGTCGCAGCTGCTGCCGCCCAGCAGAAGCAGCAGCAACAGCAGAGTGAGAGCAGTGAACGCGGTGGACGAGGGCGTGGACGCGGCCGTGGCGGTGGTGGACGCCCTGGCCGTGCAAGTAGTACCGGACGCAGTGCCGCAGCGATGGCTGGACGATCAGACAAGGACGAGAACGGCAGTGGTGGCGGTGGAACGACGAGCAGTCCCATGTCGCCGCCGATCTTGATGGAGACGCTGCTGCAGCAGCAGCTCTCTGGCGTAGGAGGGACAACGAGTGGCGGCTCTGCTGGTACGTCTCGCGCCGTTTGTGTACGACAGACTGGCGAGTCGAGTGATGTCTGACTGACTGATGGATGATGGCGTGTGTGGTGCTGGAACAGGCGGTGGCAGTGACCACGGGAACTCCATGCGGACGCTCTAGCGATTTTGAAGACACTGACGACTCTGCAGACGCCGCAGCGACAGATGGAAGCGACTGGCGAGCGAGACAGGAGGCGAGACGCGCACGTGCGCGACTGCAGAGCCGCTCGGTTGAGGTACTATAGTAAGCAAACAATGAGAGAGCGAGCGCGGCGCATGGAAGCCAGTGTCGTTGGTGTTGTTCATTCAAAGCGATGGACGAGCAGCTTGCTCTATGCGCACATGACGCTGCCGCTCGCGTCTGCGCTATCGGCTGTTGCCGCTTCTTCAGCGCTCGCTAGCGGATCCGTGGCGTTGGTCTCTGCGTCTAGGACGGCATCAAAGCGGTCGCGCACGATGTCTGGCGCCATTGTGAGCGCGAACTGGAAGCGCCGCGAGTGCGTGAGTGGGCGACGACGCGCAGTTGCGCCAAGCGCATTTGTGGCGTCGTTGCGCTGCTCGAGCGCCACGAGCGCGTCGACGATAGCGAAGGTGTGGTCGTCGCTTAGCGCTGTCTCGACTGCACTTGTCAGCACACTGACCGGTGTGCTTAGGAGCAGCGTCGCTAGAGCACTCGCGTCAGTTCGCACGCGGCTGAACGCACGTACAAACGCCCGAGTCTGCCGTAGTGACTCTGCCGCTGGGTCGGCTTTCTTCTTCGTTGGCTGGCGCTGTGGAGGCTTGAGACTCGCTCCGGATGCCTTCGCACCTTTCAACTGAGCATGCGATGTCTGGAGCTTGCCCACGAGTCCTGCGACGGTACTCGTACTCACTGATACCTTCGCCAGCTCGGTCTCTTGCTTGAGCGAACGCGGCGCGCGAACCTCCGCAGACTCGTACTGCTGTGGAGACGTAGAGCAGATGTTCGTGTCGCGCTGGAGGATCGCTTGGTAGATCGCCTAGGATGACCGAGTCCGAGATCGCAAGTGAGTGAGTAAGCGACTCGGAGTCGTCTCAGCCATCCATCAGCAAGACGAGGACCTACCGCTTGCTTCTCGTGCTTGATCGCGTCGAGGTGCAGCTGGTGCGTCTTGGCTCGCTGCTGCTCGATCACCTCAGCGTGCTGCGCGCGGAAGAACGCAATGTCATCGGCGAGGAACGCGCGCGCGAGTGTGTCGTCGTCACTTGCGACCCATTCGTCGAGGACTTCGAGCGCTTTGTCCCACATCTTGAGCACTATGAGCACGCGTACGCGATATTTGCGCGCCTCGACGTTCGTCGTGTCAAGTGCTAGGACGTGAGCGCAGTCGTCGAGAACGCTGTCGTCCATACAACAACAACACTGTCAGCATCCCCGCAGCTAGTCCTCACACCACACAAGCCTCGCTAGGACCAAACCATACCACTGCGCCTTGCTCGCTTCACCGACTGGCGGAGAACTGCTACCGCTCGTGATGCGCTCGATCTCCTGCGTGAGCGCTCGTGCGCGCAGCAAGTGCGCGTCAAAGAGACACACTTTCGCAGCGATCGCATCGGAACAGAGCTGAATCGCGCGGTTTTCATTCGCTTCGCGCTGTGTCTCGGTCTGCGTGCTGTCGCTGGTGTCGAGGAGGCCCTGGATGTGCTCGCGCGAGAAGACTGCCTCGGAGGCTCCGAATGCCGACGTGGCGGTGCTATCACTGACCAGACTCGTCGATGTCGACACGCCACAGTGAGCTGTGGTTGAGGTGTCGCGCTCTGGGAGACTAGCGTCGCGCCCACTGTCAAGCGCTGGCCAGCGGCTAAAGTCGGCGTACACTTGCTGAGCGAGCTCAAGCTCTGCTGTCTCTTGGGTCTGCGTCCGGTCACGCCAGTCGCGTAAGAGCTCGAGGAGCTCGTGACTCAGTCGGAGCTCGTTGTCTTTTGCGTAGAACTTGCGGAGCCAGCTCAGGAAGAACGCGAGGACCTGGAGGAGCACGAACGTCCCGCCTGGCAAGCGCTCAATGCGCGCTGTCTCTGCTTCCGACACGACGCTGGTTGGCTTCTCGTAGCTCCGGATGTTGCACACGAGACTCGAAAGGAAGCGCGCATGAGGCGCTGCGAGCGCAAGCATCTTGCTGTGGAGCACGCGCGCTTCGTACTCGACAGGATCGTCAAACCAGTCGAACGCAGAGCTGCTCGTGATCTGGACAAAGCAGTCGATCGCCTGGCCACGCACTTGCAAGTCTGCATGAACGAACTGGTCAGCGAGCACTTCGAGGCCATCGAGCAGCACGAACTCGGCCACGAGCTGCCAGTTCCGCGCGTGCTTGAGGTAGAAGAGCGTGAGGAAGCGCTTGTGGAGCACGCGCGGCCAGCTCGGCGCAGTAGCATCACTCGCTGCTGGTCCACGCAACGAGAGTAGCGTCGCAAAGTGTCGGTACTGCGCCGGCGTGGGGCAGAACATCATGTGGCGCACTTCGTCGTCCGTGAGGCGCTTGTGCAGTGCGAGCTCCATCTCGCGCGTCATTGGCGCTGCGTACTCGTCGCAGAACTTGGTCACGAGCATCGCGCGGATCTCGGACGGAAACGCATCGAAGACGTCGCCAAGTGTGCGGTCGACAAACGCAGTCGCGTCTGCAGATGGTCGCAATGCGCTCATGCACTTGAGGTACTAGTAGTCGTCAGAGCAGTCTCTTGAGGAGTTGC